>BRZM01002334.1:74008-84739 GCA_033238685.1 Lates japonicus | reverse complement strand
TGTTGACAGACAGCCAGTTCGTTTTCTTCCTGAGATAACTCCGATCGTAAACGAAATCTCGTAAGCCCCATTCGGCATTACGACGGTCACTGTGTCATCGATCGAGCGCAGTTGATTGCTGTGCAATGCGTACAACGAGCACAAACTCCGTGGAGACCGTTCGTCACCAGCCAACGCAGAACTGACGAGCTGGTCAGCACGAACTTCTTTCGACGTCTTCCAGCTCCCTTAACATCTACGCCGTATTCATCATCAGTTCGACACGCAACAGCAGCAATTTAAATCCCAGTGTTGAATTGGCATAAGAGTTTACGTGCGTGCTATTGGCTGCGTGGCATGAAATGATCACAGAAATATTTATACTTCGAACCGAATGAACCTGACCTGCTCCATGCTTACTGCCGACCAACAAAACGAACAACACGGAAAAACAGCGCCCAAATCATCAGCCAACGGAACAATCACCTGGGAACACTTCTTTCTCGACCATAATCACGAGATTCACGTGAGTTCAGACCGGGCAGAAACACATCGTGTCTTCCTCAGCGAACGTCTCCACGTTCAACACGACATCTGCTCGCTCACAGCACAATGCGCAAAACGGCAATTCCAGTCTGCGCAAAGCCAGACGTAATGAGCGTGTTATTCTCAGGGTCTCGACGAGAGCTGCTGGGAGTTGTATCAGAGATCGAACTCGAGTTACACCTGCGACCGGCGTCCATTGCCCGCCGAACTGCAAGCCTGCCCACCAGGCCCACCCCCAGAGCACAGATCGGGGACCAAGCTGGTTGGAACACAGTTGATTAGCCCACCCCTTAGCCAAACGATGGACACCACAGAAACAGCAGTCTGAGATCAGTTCTGTCACTGCACAGAGCACATCACCATACTGGTTATCAACTGCTGCCGCCCGATTACCCAAGGTCCCAACTGGCCAGTCAGCCCGCATTGCCACTTCTTCTGCATTTCCAGACAATGCCCGCGAGTGAAAGGTAAATCAGGCCCGAATCGTAACGATTAGCTCAGTGGTGTATCATTACTGACACACCACGGTGGCTGCACGTTGCATCCGTCAGCAGTGGGGATCGCTATATATATATATGCGGTATCAGAGCTCGTAACGTGTAATTCAGATGACGACAGTTGAAAAATCTGAATCATTAAAGAACAGTAGCGGTGCAATTCCAGCATCAGCTTGCCTGGTGATGCGTCTGCCTGAGCCAGTGGCAGAATGAGATAGTGAGACAAGGTCCCGTCAGAACAGCTTGATGTTGCTTTGTTCCTCCTCACTTTATTGTTTCCTCGAGGACGATTCTCCACTAAACTTCTCCGGACGAATGCCGTCCTCTCACTTTCAGCCACCAGACCAGATGAGACATCTGAGTTGAAATTACGCATCCGAGTCGCCTCGAAGATCAATTATTGCCTGTTGTGCCAACAAGCCAACGAGGAGCGGTGGCTCGCGCCTTGGCTCCCCGACTTCAGCGTCGCCCCACCACCGGGTGAAGGTTGCTGGCCGCATGCAGTCTGGGAGAACACCCATCACCGTGAACGAACGACGGCCACCTGTTTTCCAGTCAATACCTTACTCAGAGTTACTGACCAAAAGAAACTGAACTGAACCGCCGTCGCCGAGGTATCCCGCAGAGAGATCCTCAGCAGAAAGACGCACATACAACATTGAACACAACACATATTGCAGAGTCATATCCATAAACAGTGTCCAAATGACCTGGGATTAACACGCAGTGAGCATCTCACCCAAACAGAGCCACTGCATATTAATCAATTTTGTCTCATATTCACTTCGATTCAGCGTTGTCATAACACTAAACGGAGTTAACCGCAGCCGAGTTTATCTTCAAGGTGTTTCCGTGTCATTTTTCAGCATTGAAATTACATCCTTTCTCCCGCCACGACTGGTCAGAAACAGCTCATAAGTTCTGGCAGGCCTGCGGCTCAGTAAAAGTCTTTCCCGACCGAGGCCACGAAAATTTGGCTGTGCGGAACAGTCTTTAAACGTTAACACCCCCTCTCGTTGACATCCAAATTAGTCATCACTATCATAAAAGTTGAAAACAGCAAAGTATTATTCAGCATCCCTTATCACCACAGTCAGAGCCTAAATTGTGCGTTTGTACTAGAGACGTGTCAAGAAATTTACTTCATGCCGCTCAACTGTCTCCGTGGCACCACATTGGGTGATTTGTGCTGCAGTGCATGCAGCCACTGGCCCCCAGGCCGAGATCCTGTCCACCACCTCACTGCGCCCCGCCACAATCACCGCCGCAGCCCAACACCACAGCCGAGCACCCCCGCACCTTCAACCACCGCACACACAGAACGAACCATCCACTGTCATCACCGTCACCGTCACACCACGCGCACCGGGAACTGACAGCTAATTTAGCAGCGCTGAGTGCTTGAGGCGTTGCATCAGCACTGCCCCTCCCAGTAGCCCACTGCTGGAGTTCCACCTCACCTGAGGGGACCACGCACCGTGAACAGCCGGGCTCCGCATCCAGGAGAGCCTGAACAGAAAGTCTCATCCTCAAACAGCCAATCATCTTCACCTCTCAACGGCCGTCGGAACTGAGCAGCAACAGCGACCAGCCGCGTGTCACCGTCAGCACCGCCGTTGCTCATCCACCAGTCACGCCCGCACGCCGGAAAACAGCATGCCCAAGAGGCCGGGCCAACCGTTATCCCCTTAGCATCGTCCCCCATATTTGCGACAACACCGCCGCTGCCGCCCAACCATCACGTCAAACAGCCTGTTGCCGAACAACGGCAATGGTCCTCCGAGCCCACGCAGTCATTACAGGCTCTTGCTCATACAGTCATTGTTGACAGCCGAAACATTAAAATACTCCTCTCGCATGATCACCGGGAGCGCATTTTCGTCCTTTGAAGAGAGAGCGAAACAGTGGCGGAGCAAACGCGGTGCGCAGTGGGCAGCACGCAGAGCAGATCCGGGGAGATGTCGTCACACAGACACAGTGAGCATACTCCAGCTGGGTCACCATGCCTCCAGACCGCGCCGAAAGTTCAATAACGCTGAACAGTCCAGTGGAATCAGAACACTCGCACCACCATACAACGCCGCATCACTTAATGCCTGCATCGCCCGACATTGCTCGCCGACATATCCACGATAACCCGTTTCGTACCGTGCCGTAACACCGTAACTCCAGCAGTTCTCACAGCAAACAAAAGAATCTGCGTGAAGAAGATGGTTGGGTCGGTTCTGCTCAGGAGTTGCCGCAGTTCAGCACGCACCGCAAAGTTTGCCAGGCATCGCCGATCTTGTATTAAATCAGCATAAAGTTTCAAGAATCATTTGGCTAACCAGATTCCAACGACAGTCCAGTACCACAGGCAGAACACCGTTCCTCAACGGACAGTTTCACCGGCCGCACACTCACCACCCACCACCGTGAAGCCCACACAGCAACAAACCAGCAGCCGTCTCCAGCAACCCAGCAGCCCTGCCTGTACTGCTGCTCCCGCCAGCGGCAGCGACATACAACGATGCTCCAGGTTAAACTAAAAAGGTCTACCTCTGTCACACTTCTAACAATCTGAGTCTGTCATGGCAAAAAACAAGTACTTTTAGTGGACATACTTTTGATGTGACAATTGCCCATTGGATTTACATTGCAACTGTTTCTTGTGGCATCATTCCTGTTCATACTGCACTATTCCAAAGACTTGAGTCCAGATAGCAAAACATGGGAAAATAAGGGAATAGGTTCAAAATACTAGTATTGTCTTAACACTGTTAAACTGGGTTTATGTTGAATTATTGTTTATCAGTGGTTCATTGCACTATTTGTGAGCTGCCATTAGAGGGTCCAATTTACATGCACAAGAATTCAACACAGTGTTCAAATTTAAACTCTTTCTTTATTAACCCATATTGCCATGTCTTTCCTTGTTGGGAGAAGTATTAGTGTGTTTGTTCACCAGCCGGGCTGTAATGTTTTCAGATATCGACACAGCTGCTGGTGGGGCTGCATGATAGGGAGACAATTTGCAACATGTGACAACATTTCCTGGATACTCTCATGGCAAGATGAGGTTAATAAAAGAAGAGTTTAGAATTTAGTTTCACTGTGTTGAATTCTTGTGCATGCTGTAAATTGGACCCTCTAGCATGGCAACTCCATAAAAATAGTGCAATGAACCACTGATAAACAACCCAATAATTCAACATAAACCAGTTTAACAGTGTTAAGATAATGCTAGTATTTTGAACCTGGCCCTTATTTTCCCATGTTTTTGCTATGGACTCAAGTCTTTGGAATAGTGCAGTATTGAACAGGAATGATGCCACAAGAAACAGTTGTTGCAATGTAATCCAATGGGCAATTGTCCACATCAAAGTATGTCCACTAAAGTACTTGTTTTTGCCGCTGACAGACTCAGATTGTTAGAAGAGTGTGACAACAGAGGTAGACCTTTTTAATTTAACCTGAAACATCGTTATATATCGCTACCACTGACAGAAACAGCAATTTTACAGAGCAGAACACTGGAGTTGCTGGAATATGGCTGCCTCTATTAGTTTGTGTTACTGTGTAAACTTCAGTGGTGGAAGATATATTCGGATCCGATTATAAGTAAAAGTAATACACAATAACCGAAGCAAACTATCCGATTGAGGCAGTGGTATTCCTCCCATGTTCTGCCCTGTAAGATTACTGGATTTGTCATTGGAATCTGGTGCCATAAATGTTCTTAGAGACTTTTATGCAATTTGAAAACTACAGGTCCAGCAGTGATTTGGATGCTGTAAACCTCTAACACTTCTAACTGCAGTACATACTGTGACTGCAGCTGCTCCACAGTGAAAGCCTTCCAGCAGAACCCCCATTGCTTCATGTCTTCTTTTCACACCAGATTTCTTTTCTTTACTGTGAAGAAACTACTGGAATTTACAGTATTTACAGCTTTGAAGTACAAAAACGGGTTATGGATAATGAATCTTCTCATATCACAGCCCCCAAGCAATGTGTTTAATGTCAAACATGCAAACATGCATGTGCAACATTGTATATATGATTGTTGCAGGTGTTTGCTGGTTCCACTGGACTGTGACTGTGTGATTGTGTGACTGTGTGTTCTCTGGGAGAGAAGCAAGGCGCCCTTGGGTGACCTTTGGGTATACTATCTCTCCTCCCTGTATGTCCTGTCTTGATCGTATCTCCCAGATCTGCTCTGCATGCTGCCCACACTGCACCACTTGTTTGCTCCACCACTGTTTTTTTTTCTCACTTCGCTCTCTCTTTTAAAGGATAAAGAAATGCAGCAGTGATCATGCAGAGGTAAACAATGTGGCTGTGGCTGTCAACTTGTGGCTGTGAGAGAATGATTAAGGAGCCTGCCATAAACATGACTGCGTGATGATGAGGTTATTTGCCGATTTGTTGCTTTATTCGACATTTAACGACATGGTAGTTGAGCGCTCTCGGGGGATGATTTATCACAAATATAAGGGGGACAGTACTAAGGGATGCTGTTATCCCAGCCTTATCTTGACATCATATTTTTCAAGCATGCAGAGCATGGCTAATTGAGATAAATAGCTGTGTAAGCAGTGCTGATGACAGTATGGAGGCTGCCTGGTGAGCCTGCTGGCTGGTGCTGTCCCACTCTCAGATTCCAGCGATCGGCTGTTTGTCAGGCGGAGCGGCACAAGGAGAGTGAGAAGGTAATTAAGCTTGGCTGAGTTGTGATGGGGGGGAGCTTTCTGTTCAAGCTCTCCTGGATTTCTACACGGGCCCCGGCTGTGCAGTTGCGTGGTCCCTCAGAGTGAGTGAGACTCCCAGCAGTGGGCCTACTGGAGGCCTGACAGGTACTGATACAGCACCTCAAAGCACTCAGCGCTCCACTAAATTAGCTCACCTCTCAATTCCACCTATTTCAGTGCAGGTTTATGTTCTTTATAGATATATATGTGTGTGTGTGTGTGTGTGTGTGTGTGGATGGATCTATTCCGATGTACAGTGTGAGTGGTTTGAAGAGTGCAGAGTGCCAGCTGTGGTAAGTGTCCACAGCTGATGAGGATTGTAGATTGTGGGTGATGGATTTGATAGATCCAATTATATACACAAACACACACACACAGACACACAAATCCTCACAATATGGAAAGAGATTAGTACCCACGGGGACTGTAGTTGAGCAGCATAAATTAGAATTTCTTGAGCTTGCATTAAATCTCTAAATTTTTAAACACTTTTTTGAATTTAAAATATATTTGTAAGAATTGATTACTGAATATTCTTTTTGCTGTTTTCGTTCACTGATAAAAAAGTGATGAACCAAGATTTAGTTAATACAACAGAGAGGAGTGTGCATTTTTAAAGACTTGTTTCCTTTATGCATTTTTCAGTAGCTATCTTTCAGCTTAGAAGACTAACAATTACATATCATGAGCTGCTTAGCAACAGTCGTAACAACAAGTTTCCTAGAGGGAAAAGAACGTACTTCTACTTTGTTGATACAATGCTGCTTATTACATTTTGAGAGAAACACCTTGAGATAAATACAGCTGCAGTTGTTAAACTCCATTATACATTATAACACTGACCCAAGTGATAAAGATGTTGATTATTATGCTTGTAGCAACAAAGAATTGTGAAATTCCCCTGCATTTAGCTACCAACTCCCAACCATTTTATTTTCTTTTATAGGATACTGATCTACACAATGTTGTATATTGCATCTTTCAAGTGACCTCACCTGCAGTTTTATCTTACAGTGTTCCAGTTTTTGAGAGAATATTACAATTTACAAAGACACTGAAAGACAAAATTAACCGTATCTGTTATTCATTCCTGAGTAACGTCTGGAGGTGTTCTCCCAGGCTACATACAGCCCCAACAACCTTCACCAGTAAGGTAGGGCAGCCTTTATGTCGCCCGAGAGAGGAAAGTCAGAGCCAAAAAAAGTCTGCCAAACACCCACCACTCCTCGTTAAGCTTGTTGCTTTTAGCAAACAATACCACCCCACACCTAATGAGCAGTTTCAACTCAGATCTTCTCTCATCTGAACTCTGGTGGCAAGAAAGTAAGAGGACGGCATTCATTCAGAGAGATTTTAGTGAGAAAATCATCCTGAAACAATAAAAGTGAGAGGGACAAAGCCATAACAACATAAGCTGACTCTGTGGGACTGTTTCTGTATGCTTGTCTCACTGTCATTCTGCCACTAGTAGGCAGACACATCACAAAACAAGCTAGTGCTAAAATTTACCGCTTACTGTTCTTTAGTAATTCAGATTTTTCAACTGTAAATCATCTGAATTTACTACATTACAGGCTCTGATTACACACACATATATATATATATATAAAATTTTTGATCCCCACTTGCTGACAGATGCAGCAGTGCAGCCCACCGTGATTAGTCCCAGTATGCTCAATGGCCAGTACACCACTGGGCTGATGTTTTTGATTCGATTTTTTTGGTTTTTACCTTTCCTCCTTGACATTATCCCTAAATGTCACAAAGGAAATATCTGTGTCACTGACTCTTTGGCTAGCTAGTTAAGGTTGCTAGGTAATGTTAGCTTGTAGTTGTGCCAAGTGTTGAATGTCACTCTATGCACAGTGACGGTAAAGAAAACTGATCTCAGACCTGCTGTTTTTCTGTGGTGTATCCATGTTTAACTAAAAGGGTGAGCTGTCCAACTGTTATATCTATGTTTCCAACCAAGCAGCCCCAAATTCCCCGATGCCTATGCTCCTAGGGGGTGTCAACTTAGGCCTGGTGGGCCCTTGGGCTTGCAGTTCACTGGCGGAAACCCCATGTGGGTTGCCAGTTATAGTAGGTGCTCAGGTTTCAGTCTCTGTACAGTACAACTCCCAGCAACCTCTCTGTGACGTCAAGACCCTGGGGTGCTGCACACAGCCATTGCATCTGGCTTTTATCCACCCAAGACAAATTGCCATTTTTACTTTTTCTTTCACGTATACTTTTTAACAAACAACAGATATCATGTTATTAAGGCAGCCTTAGAGTTTTTGATGGGCATATTCTCTCACTTTAGAGAGAGCCACGATAGCTGTTTTCCCCCTACTTCCAGTCTGAACTCCACAATAAATCTCATGAATTATGGTCAGAAAGAAAGAAAATGCACATATTCCCCAAAATGTTGAACTGTTCCGTTTAAATACAATAGTAATTTTGACTTTGTATTTTTCCAATGTTTAATTTCATTTTTATTTAATTCAGCAGCTCAATATAAGCATGACAAATTCAAATTCATTCAGTTCAAGTACCATCTTCTGTGGCGCTAATCTCATTTCATACCACACACCCCATATGCACACACACACATACTTTAACTCTGCATACAGTTCAACACTGGGTTTAGAGCCTTACTGTGCATGTGTTTTGTGTGTGTTAGAATACAACATGCAAATGTTGGGAGCCTCTGGAAGACATCAAAAGAGAAGTTCATTACTCTAACCACTGTCTGGATTTCGCGCATCAGGGCTCAGCATTGTTCTTTAAGTGACAGGCGACGATTCTCCCACAGATTGTTGGGTTTTATTGCTCCGAGTTTCATCCTTATGTACTGTAATCAAACTGCACTCAGTCTGATGTCTGCTGATAAAGAGCCCATCATGCCAATAACCTACCAGATAGAACTTACAGGATTTTTAATGTTTACAGTCAGGTTATCTCCTTGCAAGGGGAAGGGAAACTTGAACTGAATCATCAATGTTTTATCAATTCAGAGTTATGAATTTTTCAGCAGCCGAGGAGTTCTTCAAATGTAAGCCAAGGCAACGTAAGAGAGGCTTGCTGAGAGCTTGGCTGTGTTTGTAGGCTGCTTGACATGCACTCAGTCTCCTTCACGTGCATCAAACTGTCTTCCTTTGTTTTTTGCCCGCCGTGCTTTTTGCCAGCTTCCAAACCTTATTCGACATTCCTTACCATTTTGCTGCACTGTATCACTGCCTCGAACTGCCTTAATTGTCATCATGACTTTGCAGCGTTGGTGCTCCTGCATTTCTTAGTTTGTTGCTCCTTGTATTTGTCTCTGATGGAAAACTGTACACTGAATTTGCAACATCTCTGCGTCAGCTGTAGTCAAGGTGAAGTGCTGTCAGTGGTTGCTGCTGACATATAGTTTTCCGTTCTAAACATTACATTGAATCCTTGAGAGTTTGTGTGTCTGTGTTCCATTTCCAGTCAGTCCTTTATCTTTCAGTTCCAGCCCAGACCCTGTTCTGCAGTCCAGTCTCTCTGCTTTTTACTCTCTACTGCAGACCCGCCTTGCGCAGCCGAAAGCAGGCTAGCTCCTCAGATAACCATGTACTGATGATCAATATTAGCTTCATGTGTGGATGTACAGATGACTGGAGGGCTGGAAGTGTGGCAATAAAGATGACTGGCTTCTTGCAGCATCAGAAAGAAAGAAAAATGACCATCAAAGGTTGTAACATGCTACGGAAATTAAGAGGGAGCTGGAATACATACAGTTATATATCATATGTATTTTCTTCTTGAGAAGAGTAATCATGCATGAGGCAATCTTACTTATCAGTTCTTGTGAATGGAGCCACCAAAGTTGACGGATTGAATTAGATTTATTATTATAATAAATAACTCTTGTGCTATATTTTTTCTTTCATAAATGCCATGGTTCCATGGCACTGACGCTAGCCAGCTTATTTACCAGAACATGTGGACTCAGTTACGGAAAAATATCCACCTTTTACATTTATCAATAATAATTAATAGAGGAAATGCTGAAATAATAACAATAGAATAAACAAAAATAAATAAAATAATTAATAGACAACTAAGTGTTCTGACAGTCTTTGCAAATTAGATTTAGCAGTGATAACACATTTAGGAATTGTTTGGCTAATCCGTAATGGAAATTAACTGCACATTCTTTAGTATTCATATCACCTGTAGCTTATAAATTAAGCTGGTTTTAACGTTGATCAGTGTATGCCAATTTATTATTGGTCTGTGGGTTCCAGAACACCTCCCAAGTGTGCTGGACATTCAATCATAAGGACTCAACTGTTACCTGTAATAAAAGTAAATAAATAAGTAAAGAATAATAGTTTAATCTTAGAACTGATTCGATCCTGATTTAATTTTTAGGCAGAGTTCTGATCTTATCTTAGCTGGTTTAGTAAATAACCTTTAAACTTCTACCTTTATTTCTTCATTTCTAATATGTCTTAATATGTCTGATACCTGACCTTTAGTCTTATATGTGCAGTGCCTTGTAACCTAAGTTGTAGTTTATTAAAAGTTTTAGTAACAGTCTACATCAGGATCAGCAGGCTGGTCTAATCCCAAGATGCTATATTACAAATTACTCGGTATCTACATTATCCGTTTCGGTCATTTAGATTAGATGAGCTAAAGAAAACATCCCACCTGCTGGGTAGGCTGGGTGGTTTGATTTATTGATGGGGAGATGATGGAAAATCTGAGTCTGTCAGGCAAGCATCTTTCCTGAGGAGGAATCACAGAGCCGATGGCCAGTGAAAAGCAGCTTATCTCTTGTGTGTCACCAGCTAGTTATCTCTCCACTTTGTGGGTTTATTTAATTGGCTGCAGCGGACAGAAACTTCTGATGCAAGTTATTCTTCCTCTTGTACCTTTAATGTTGCCTGCTGTAACTGGTTTCCAGCAGCTCTGGAACAGTTTATTATGATGGTGCGCTCACAAGGCGACTTGGTGTCAGTACA
>BRZM01002334.1:25386-55278 GCA_033238685.1 Lates japonicus | reverse complement strand
TTACTACGCCGTTCAATTCTGTATTTATATAAAGCATAAAATAGATACTTTTGTACAGCGGCAGTGAGGAGAATGTCCAGAATTACCAATCACTCTTTCCCAGGGGCACTAATGAGGATAGTTTATGGGGCCTGGATGTGGGTAGTTGCAAATAAAAGGCAGCTGCTAGATTCTTTTATTTACATTTTAGTTATACTGAGGGTTTTAGTATATTCATCTATATTTATTCACAAAAAGCCTTCCTTTTTAAGATTTTGCAGGGACTAATGCTGATGAAATCTTCCCTAGGTGAATCAGAAATCCGGTTGTACTTTTCCTCTTTTTAGTTCTCTGACACTGCTGGTAACCTTTCATAAGCCTAGCTTTATAACCAACTTTGCACAAAAAAACCAACATTCAAAATTAATCATATCCTAACATGATCATCTCACTCCTCTTGAGTGTAGAATGATTTTTCAATTCAAACAGAATGGCAGACCCATTATGTAAATTCTAGAGCAATTTGATTTGTGCACTAAACAGCACTTTATTGATTTCCAAGGCTCATTAAATGGTTTAAGCATCCATAAATGTTGAAGAGCATTTAATCTGCACGTCTTCTGGTGAACTTTTACCACCAGCGGTTTCTTTGCAACCGGCAGCTCTTGCTGTATTGACACCTATTTCACACCTATGTTCCTACCACTTCCACACAAAGAAAAGGTGTTAGGCCCACTAGGCCCATATTCACTTTCGGTAAACAAGATGGTGATTTTAACCACTGACAGGTTTAACCAATACTCCACTAGTCATCCTTCATAATAGTAAAGGCATGGATTTCTGACATATTTGGAAATATATTTATTTTCTTTCTTGCCACCAGTTAGGTGAAGATCAACATCACTCTCACGTCTGCCTGCTTAATATGAAACCAGGAGTCTCTTAGCTTTGCATACGAAACAGTTTGCCTGTTTCGGTTGCTGAGATGACAACTTGTTGATGTTATGCTTTGTTGAATTAAACAAACAAGCTGCTCACTGTGATAATTAGCGGTGGTGGTGTGGAGCCAGGCTCTGTAGACGGCAACTGTTTGCAAACACATTTAGCCATAACAACCTTCGATCCATCCATCCATTATCTATACGCTTTATCTCTATACGAGAGGCAGGAGCCAATCCCAGTTGACACTGGGGGAAGGGCACACCCCGGACAGATGCAGTCTGTTACAGAAACTAACATTATGATAATTGATGAAATGCTGCGTGTCTGTTAGCTGTGGAATTATTCTGCTCCTGAGTGTCTCATAAATACAGCTTTGACAAACCAACAGCAGAGAGAGAAAAAGCGTACACATCTAAATAAATCATCAATTTCTATTCAATTTTTCGCGGCTACGAAAGTAACTGGCCTGATGGAGAATATTTGAACAATGCTAAAAGCAAGTGAAAAATGCTCTGATGTTTAGTGTAAGTTTACAGGAGCGAAAAAATGGATGTTTTCAAAAGAAACCTACCAAGCTAAAACAAACCTGAACCAGGACTCTGACTCCCAGCTATGAGAGGTTTGGTTAACACCAAGACATGACTCACTTTTCTTCAACTGCCTTTACACTTTGCTTTACAGCCATGCATTCCGCTGGAGGTTGCCAAAAGGCACTAGAAATGAGTACATCACCCAGCTGTCATTTCCATTCTCCTGCTTTCCCACAAATAAACGCAACCCAATGAATTCGAAACTGCTAACAGCAGTTTAAATGTCTTTGACCCGTTGCTCCTCACCATTATCATCATTAAAAATCAAATGTTTCCGCATCTACTATCTCTATTATCTACAGTCAGAAAGCACATTTCAGCGATCACAAAAAATGCAATTCTCATCAGTACTCTAACTATTTTACAGACAACTCTTCATTTATTAAATCTGACAGACATTTAGAGCTACAGTTTTTCATGTACTTTTTAGAAATATATTTATATTTTTATTTATATTTTTCCAAGTATATTTTCATCTATATAAAAAAAAATAGGACACATATAACATAACATCATCCTCCTATTGACTGACTCGATCTAATTTGGATGTCCCTGCCACACCTGTCTGTGTCTTGGCGCTGGGTTACAAAGGCAAATCCTCTGGCTTTCTGCAGAACGCAACTTCAATTTGTACCTGCCATTGTGTCTGACTACAGTGCACAAGTCACTGTGTCCAACTGGGACTTTGTAGGATGATTTGGACTTAATCTGAAGGTGGATCAGAAACTGGAGGTTCATGAAATTTCCTGTGTCTGTGCCCTCATCTGTTTCCTGTCTGAGATCGAGTGGGAAGAAAACATCACAGAAGTAAGGACGTGGGCATGCTGGAGTAGCACAGAAGCAGTGTTGCCTTCAGCTGGGATGAAGCCTGTCCAGTGAACATGAGCTATCTCTGTAAAGAGAAAGTATTCAGATAAAAAAGTAATGGAAATACCAACATGTTATGTATGCATAATATGGCATCCATCCATCCATCCGTTATCTGTACTGCCTGTCCCTTAAGGAGGTCATATAGGGGGATCAACGACACTGCACATAAGGTGGCAACACTAATATATAGAATAAAATAATACCATTATAAGGGTAATACTGGTAATACTATAATACATTAAAATATCAAACTGATCAATCTAATTTATACAGCATATCCATGAAAGTAATGTGTGGTTATAATTACGTTTCCTACAAATACTATTTGTAGTTTATACAATACTACACTTACAATTCCAAGTTTGGAGTTGTATACCCGAGGAGCTGGAGATTACATCAAAAGATTTTACATCCTGAGCTTATTGTTGTCGATTTGTGGTTATTCCATCAGTTATCCTAGATAGAGGTCTCTGCTAAATCTTGCTGGTCCCTAATCACTAACGTTATACAACAACCTCACTTAGTCCTTTTTAACAACAAATAAATCACTCTGGGTTCGCCATTCCATCATGTACACAATTTTTCCACTTTATGTGTACTGGCCGGGCTGCTGCTGTCTGTAAATGGGCACCTGTAGGAAACCCCCATGATTTGTTGGAGTACAGTTTTCTGAAATATCTCTGCGGTTAGGTTGTTCCAGCTCCCAAATCAGCTTGAATAAAAGTTTAATCTTTCGAAGATAAAAGTAAATCTGATAATCATAGAATATTTGTTTTAGAGTTGTAGATGTGACACTTTAACTCAAGTAGGACTTAAGTAACAAATGAGATAAGCTTGACTTTTTTGAGACCTCACTCTGTAAAATAGTAAGCACTAAATTCTTTGTATTATTGAAAGATGTGGTCTATGTACAAAACACTAGTTACTTAGAACCTACTTAGAACTGCAATTTTGTATGAAGTCTTGTGACGACTTGGACTTGCCACTCAGGGACTTAGAGACTTGACTTTACTTGTTTTGACTGACTTTGAGACTTGACTCTGACCTGCCCTAAAAAGACGCTCCTAGTTGACAAAGGTTGAAGTTTCAAATATCAACCACAATGAATTATTCAGTATCCAGTTCCTCTGCTGTTTGCTTTCGGAACACATCTGCCTGGAATTGTTCAGCAATGACATGCAAGTAAATGTTTAACTAATGAATCCAGATTGCTCAGGAGGAATAGAAAGTGCTGATCTATGACCTCAGTGCTTCAACACAGGTATAGCTTAATCATAGTTTCTAATTTGAGCGAGACTCGCCCACATTCTCTGGACAACATGATCTCTCTGACAATATTCTGTCTCTGTCGGTAATTATGTTTCTTCTGCTCGTTGATTATTAATGGTTTTGCCTCAGCTCATCAACACAACTCAAGCTTATTCACGGGCACTTAACATCTCTGTTGCTGTCAGCTAATAAATGATCACAATCACTTACATAATTGTTCTAAATAAATGTCTGTCCCCAAATTTGTGTGATGTAGGGGTCTGGCGACGCCTGCTCCCAGTTATTATTCATGAGCCCTGAAAAAGCCACTGAACATGCTCAACTCAAAAAAATAACATGACAGTCATTCTGCTCTGCTCCAGTCAGATAGGGTCATTACAATGAAACCTAAAAGATCGAAGAACAAGAGCTGTAAGTTTGTTCATCCAAATGGGTGTTGAATAACTTGTTGGGGCAAAATATTTCCTGTATTTTGGTAATCTTCGTACTGATAAAGCTCACAAAACAAAAGACTTGAGCACTGGTGAGCTCTTTGGGAATCTCTATTGCCTTATCTTTCATTCATGCAAAAAAACATCCTTCCTTCCGCAAATCAAATCTTGAATACGAGATGTTTATTTAGTCAAATTAGCACATCAACTTCTATAGACTGGCTAAGTTGAACTCTGCACTGTGCAAAGCTCGGGACAGATGTTTAATCCACCCCAAGCACACTGCCAATCACAGGGATTCCAATTATGCTGTTTTAAATACTGGTGTGACTGTGCCCTATGTTTAGGTCACAGTGCTTTTTGCTCCCCCAATCATACAACATGAAATTAATTCCATTAACAGTCAAAGTCACTGATATCCGGACAAACTGCTGCTGCAATGCCTGCCTCTGTGGGAAAAATGTTATGACTCCACCTGTCAGATGAAAAATGAATTTTCTATTTTACTTCAACAGCATTTAGGACCATTCATTGAACAACTCAAACACAAGAAATAATCTATATTAGAGCTTAACATTTTTGCATTAGATGTGGGGAGTGGGAAAGATGCTGCAGTGTGTTCCCTAATACAGTGTCGACGCTTTCGGTGCACTACCTCCTCCACCCATCATTTTCAAGTATTCAATAAACATATTCAGTTGCAGGTCATTTCTCTCCCACACACATTTGTGTGATATTACCTGCAACGGTGCCACTAATAGACTTGAACAGGTCAGATAACACATAAGTGTAGTATATAATTGCAATCTAAATTTTCCCTAATTGAATGGCAGACACCCAGTACATATGCCCTTGTCACAGACTCAGAAGTCAGCTCTGTTTTGGACCTAGACCAGCAATACTTGGTAATGACGTGGCTGTGCCTGTCACCACAACCATAGTTATTCTCCTGAAAAGGTCATTTCACGTACAGACTGTTTAATTGTTTCTCAGGGGCTTTGCATCTCCAGCACTGTTCTACTTCTTGCTGCCAGCTTCTTTGCCTTTCCTGTGCTGTTTCTTACTTAACAGTTTAGCCAAATTTTCTGCATTTGTAATCTTTAGATGTGATATGAAAGCCAACCTTCAAGCAGGGTTGAGTTAGTAGCTGGTTTCTCCATGTTGGCCTTCTTCCGGATACAGCAAACGTGGGCTCCAACCACAAAAGCAACCCCCTCTCCAAGAATCTCGTGACCGCCCTATTTTACTTCTTCTACTCTCTGCCTGCTCTCTCTCACAGTGGACTGGATACAGGGGTATGTTTTTCACCAAGGCTAGCGTCTAAAGCCCTCTAGCACCCTCAGCACCAAAATGCTCAACAGATTGAACAACATACTGAAATTGTTACTGTATTCAAACTCCAATACTTTTATAAATACTTTTATAAGCTAAAATATGCATTTTGCTCTTAGCTAGTGCCAGTGGAAGGTCACAGGGTCATTCAAGTCAAACCATTCATCACCTCAGGTACTTTTTTAATGTGCTTGTGAGCTTTGTATTCTGCTAATTGGATATCAGTGTATAAAGATGACATTTTGGCCTGACAATGGCACTGGTACTGACTTAGGAAGTGATGAAACATTCAAAATGGAAAGGTTCATCCTCCAATAGACATGTGAATTGTTATACCTCTCATCTCGAAAAAAGTAGGTGTTGACAGGCTAACTGGCCCCAAACATAACCATCAATTCACCTCACTAACCAGACGAAATGGTTGGTGGTGGGGAGGACCTACCCAAACCAATGTTACATTTTACATTTGAGACTAGGTTCCTAGTCATGGGAGACAGCTCTGGACAAAATAACATCAGGTGTGGCTCATCACTTAGGTCATGCCTTTGACCTAATTGGTGCAGAGCTACATTCTCTCAGATAAAAACATCCAGCAGACATTAGCAAACACACAATATTATAATTATGTAGCGTAGGGATACAGGTATTATTAAAACAACTGAAACATTCATCTTTTGTCTTAATGTCTCATTGCTCAGATGTATTGCTCTGTCACTATCTTTTATGAATTATTAATTAAAAGAACATTCCTAAAACCAAAAAGCATCGAGATATTGGAACAAAGATCTAGCTAGTGAGAGAGAAATAAACTCTGTTAGTTTCTGGTAATGTGGCAAAAATGACAACCAGGAGATTGCTCTGAATGTGTTATTATGTAAAATGTGAGAGTGATTCAGTGATTTGCTTCCTTCCAATATGTTATATGCATATTACCTAAGTTTTTGTTAAGTCTAGATTGTTTTAGCTTATCTGAACATACAATCAATTTTGTCAATATTGTGCCTCGTCCAATGTTGTTCTAGAAATTAAGATCATATACTCCATCTGTTAACTTGTTTAGAGAAGTGTTTTTTTAATACAACTGTTAAAAGAGGAACAAAATGCTACTAATAACTACTTCAAATGCTAAAATTAAAACTTGGATCTTATTTTCATAGTTTGTATAATTTTTATTATGAATTCTCTTGGCAACATTTTACTCATTGAAATAATTGTTGAATCAGGGGAATCCTCTAATCATCAGGCAAGAAATACGAGCAGACAATCAGACAGGTTATAGATCAGCCAACAAACTACAGCAAGTATGGTAGGTTAAAGCCTTTTAAACTTTGATGTATTGAATGTTCGCAGAAGGTTTTGTCAAAGACTAAGCCTTTGTTTTTTTTTCTCCTGTCTGGTGTGTCTGAAGCTACAGCTCTTTTTTTATTTAAGTGATTACATTATGAGTACATTATTTTGTGTGTTTGCTATTGTATCCTCACGGCTGGGGGGTTTGTTTGGGAGATCGTGGGTGTCATAGCAACAGGCTTTGTACACTCATCAGTGACAAGCTTTACTTATGGATAAGCTGAATAACTGAATAACAATTGCACCTCATTTACCTCAGTTTGTGTCTAGTCAGAGGCTCAGAGAGACTTTGTGTTGCCTCACTTTACACAGGTGACTTCTGACAGGATTTGTTATTTCCTTATCATTCAAGGTCAAGGATTTGAAGACACAGATTTATTGATACAGCCCGATTAGCTGTGCTGAGGTGTTTAAATCACTGCATTGATGGTTATGGAAAGTCTTCATTTAGCCTGTCGTCTGGAGTGAAGCAGCCGTCTAATACAGTGTGAGTGTGAATATAAATATCATGAAATTTTTGAAAACCTGTCGAATATTTCCTCTACTCTGGTTTCCCCCCCAGAGTCATTACAGGAAAAATAAGTGAAACATGCACGCTTTTGGCCAAACAGTAATAAGATACTAAATTTGATCCAAACCAGAAGTGATATTTCCTTTGGCGATTTGAAATGTAATGCCTAATTAGACCAATTAGCACCAGAAAATGGTGCCAAGTTGCATCATCCCTCTGAGGCTCCCTCTAAATCACGTGTTTGGAATTATTAGCATTGGTTACGAGTGTTTGCATCCAATCAGACTGCTTGTTTAAACCTACCTGTTGTACAATGACTGATGGAGACCAGTGGATGCCTGGTTCGACCACAGTTAGAGAAGCATATGCTTGAACAGCATGAGGACATGATAATGAAGAAGCGTTTACGTGGCCTGAATTAACCAGATGCTTGGCTAACAATGTAGTCTGATCTACATTATTCATCTCATTTGGCCCATAAATCATCCAAGGACATAAATGTTTAAGATGTAGTTATGGTCTAAACGGGCTGCTGTTGTGGCTGAAAGAGGGAGGTATTATTGGTTTCATTAGGAATAAACTGCCGCCGGCCAGTTTTTTTTTTTTTAGAATCCTCCAACTCACCACTACTGCACACATTTTCACAAATCACACTGCAGCTGTCTGTGTTTCAGTTAGTGAAGACTTGCTTTAAAGGTCTCTTTTAAATGCTTCCTGTTGCCTCTTTGATCTCTCTCTCTCTCTCTCTCTTTCTTTCTCTCTCTCTCTCTCTCTGTCTGATGATGGTTGTGTTGAGTAATGTCTTCAAAACAGCTGACTATCAGTGTCAATTTCTGTTGCAACACAGAATCTGATCAAATTTTGCCAAATGGGCACAAACTGAATACAAGCTGCGAGACGATTAAGTTCCAGATTATGTGAAAAATAAAATTACTACAATTGTAATAATCAATAAATTGTTCAAGTCATTTTCAACCAAAATACCAAGCAGTCTCTGGTTCCAGGTTCTCTAATATTTTCAGCCTTTTTTCTGTTTTGTATCACAGTAAACTGAGTATCTTGGGTTTGGGACTGTTGGTTGCAGAAAATGAGCAAATTGGACTCTGGAAATTTGTGTTTGGAGGTTTTCACTGCTTTCTGACATTTAAATGACTGAGATATAAATTGATTATTAATGAAAATAATCTTCAGTTGCAGTCCTAAACCAGCCATGTGAACTAAGAAGGCAGTTAGTTAAAGACTGAGGTTAAGGTTGGGATTGGCTTTAATGGTTAACTCTGGTATCTTTGAACCTGAACCAATCAACCTGATTGATAGGGACAAAAATCTTTGGAATCAGTGCAGTATTGAGCAAAGACAACCACAAACCGCTACTGCAATTGTTTTTGCCACTGACACGCTCAGATTGGTATTATATGTGTCTCACAACATTATGGATAGGATTCCTAGGTTCAAAAATACCCCACTTATCCTTTTAAAAAAGAAAGGTTACATGAAGAATAAGGTTTTAGTTATTGTTAGATACTGTCGACCATGATATTTCAGTGTCAGACTAATTTTGTCTGTGTTGCACATTATTTCTTTTCTTTTGTCCATTGTTCTTCACACAGTGTTGTTACTGTGTGGATCTATGTCAGGAAGTGGACTGATGGCTCACTCTTAGCTAATGAAGGAGGAGAGACACTGGGCGCTCTCCACCTTAAAGATCTCATAATGATATGACTCGTACAGCTTTTGTGACCAGCAGGCAGAAAATGACATTCTGCTTTGCTCATTAAAGAGGCCAGTGAGCTGGAAGGTATGTTCTATTTTTTTTCTCACCTGCTAAGCAGCTCATCAGCCTGGCCAAAACTATCATTAGGACAAGAACAAGGCTGTTAGAGTGGAATGGAACATTAGATTAATGATAGAGTTGCAATAAAGCTAAATTTCATCTACTTTTCTTTCTGTTCATTGTTCTCTCTAAGTTTTGTCACTCTCCACATACCTTTTTTGAGCACAGCTCTTCGATAATGTATCTCAGTGTTAAAAAGTATATGTCATAAGATTAGTAGTAGGAGTGATATGCATGGGCAGATTTAAGTCATAGTTGGACCATGCATGAAGAACTAAAAATGTTACTCTGAATGAGCAATTCAGGTGTAACATTTTAATTTCCTCTGAAGGGCAGTGCCAACTCTGCTCAGCAGAGCAGCAAGCATTCATTACTTCATTACCTGATCATTGACGCCCCAGCAAAGAGGAGGGTGCTGCGCAAAGAATGATAATGAGCTGAAATCAGGTTAATAATGTCACATGACGCTGTCTGTAACCTTGAAACCTTTGCCGTGGTTCTTGGCAAGCGAGATACAGTTTGTATCTCTGACCAGAAAGCTCTTTTGTTTGACTGGGTCTTTGTATTGTCACAGCTGCACAGGAACAGAGCACAGTGAAAGCACAGAGGAAATTATATGAGGCCCTTGGGTCTCTAATCGATGGGGCAACTCCAGCAGAATAACCCACATTTAGATCAATGGGTGGCTGTAGTTCCAGTGCAGCAGCTCATACAGTCCTCTCTGAGTAATTACTCTGCCTGCCCTAGGCAGCCTAATGAAGGAAAATTTTAAATGTCAATGAATGGTAGTGGTAAAGTCTTTTTTTCCCAATTGATTTCCTGTAATGTGTTCCTCATATGAGTTAGGCTGCACAGACAAACCTCTACCATCTGATGCGGATTTTCAATCAGTGTTTTGAGCCTGTCACTCATGCAGCTGTTAGGTCCCACTGTTTTCTATCAAGCTGCATTTATCACCTGTAATTTATTTAAAGCATGAACTAATAGACTGTTAATCACGATGTGAATAAATCTTGTGCTAATCGGCTTTTTGTTTTTCACGCCTTTATAGATCAGTGACATTTTCTTCCTTAGTTTGATTATTATTAGTTTGTTGTGGCTCTTTGCCTTTGGTAGTAAGCAGAAATGACAAGTCTATTTCACTTTTGCCAGCACCCAGCAACACCAGTGGGTGTGGTTGGTTGTGCTCTATTGCACCATTACTCATACCCAACAGTGATGTCCCAGTGTGTACTGATGCACCCTGAACTTCACTTCTACATCACTGCAGCAAGTTCAGAGGGTAAACCAGCAAAAACAAGATCAGCGAGTGTTAATCTTCCAGTTAACAACATTACATAGAAAACTCAAAGATGGATATTTCAATTGCTGTAATATTTTAAATACTGAGGAGAAAACTCACATTGTCTTTGACTTCTAACAGGAATCTGACATTATACTGAATCAATTAAGGGATTAAAGAAAATGCCACCAAAGTAGAGCTGGGAACATTCAAGTAATTGGCTTTGTTCTTAGCAATATACAGTCAAGTCTGCAGTGACAGACAACATATTATTATATTATTGTTTAGGTTGGGTGGTTAAATGCAGTTGTTGCTGCTCGATAAAAAGCTTCCTGCTTTGACACTAAACACTGTCATCTGATATAAATCTTGGAAAACAGAATATTGATAATTGACTGGGCAACATAAAGGTCCCCAACTAGATTCCAACTGGGGGCGCAGTGGTTTATTAGAGCACCAGGACACCCAAAGTTTTCTCCAATTATCTTATGTTTCTTTATATTCCTACTCTTCATCAGCTAGTCATTACTGTCACACTTGGTGGTTGGAGACAGTTGCCTAAACATCTTGTTGTGTGATGAACATAACTGCATGCCAGGGTCATGATCTGTGAGACAAATACTGTGTCAGCCTTCTGTCATCATTAGCCCTCCCTGAGCCTCCATCATCCTGCTGCTCAAGTCTCTGACTTTGTTTTAAGGAGCATATTTGAAGCTGTTAGTTCTCCCCAGTAGCCTTCTTGTGTCTGGGGTTCACTGTTGTCTTGTGTCAGGTGTAATGGAGTGTGTCATTACTGTAGCCTCCCCGCATCAAGCTCAGCAGGGTCCAACCCACCTCCTGCAGGCAGACGCCCCAGCTTGGGCCCCTGGTGGCAGTGAGGAGGAGGAGGATAGGAGGAGCTCCCTGCGCCAAGGAGACCCAGGGGACACACACACACATGCACACACACACACATACACATGCACATACAAGCATACTTACAAGTCTTACCAGCCTCTCCATCTCCTTTTTTTTTTTCCTGGAATGTATCTGCAGCTACAGTAGTTGTGTCTTATCAGAAAAGGACAGGAGCTTCTATCAACAGATAAGGTCATAGCTGAGGTGAAGTAATTACAGATATCAGAGACAGAGAGGAATCAGGCGTACACTTCCTTTGGGAATTGGGTGACAAAGCCAGACTTCATCTACATACTGTAGGTAAACCAGTCTTATCCCCTGTGCCAAGCTGGGTGTAAAGGAATTTGGGTCATTTTATCCATTAAACATGATACATCTGCCATCTTATTAGGATATGCTCTAGTTTTAGGCAGTAGTTTCCTTGCCTTTTTCATTGGTACTATGCTCCAGTTCTTTTTAGCTAGTTTTACTTTTTCTGCCTTTGGGATCTTTCCCATCATGTACCATATTTCCAAAATGTTTAAAAAACACATGTTGAAAAAATCCCATCTTGCCCATATTTCATCCATTAGAGATTCCAGGTCTTTCATTTCTACTGGAAGACGACTCAGACTAGTTTTAACACTGAATGGGAGTATTGACTCTCAGTGCAGGCCTGCCATCTCCGAGCATAATGCCGATGTCTTTCAACCACTGTGGGTGGCAGAGCTCCAGTTTGAGTGGAGCTGGTACAGTTTGATTCTTCTGCAGCACTTAAGAAGTATGAGAGAGACTGACAGATGCCCTTTTAGAAGTAGGTGCTGCCAAGCTTTAATGACAGCTGCCTGAATATACACTAGTGCTTCCACTAAAGTCAAGAAAAGATGAGAGAAAGAAAGAGCACCGGCACAGCATTTTTCTGCTTCCACAACACAATTCATACCATCTTTATATTGCTGAGGCTACAACTATTTTTATAATTTTATTAATCAAGTAATGATATTATATAATAATGGAATAATAATATAATATGGAAAGTATATCTGAAAAATCCTCTACATCTTCTATCACTTGTCCTGAATTATTGACGTTGTTTCGGTGCTCAGACCATCGTCAGGCAAAGACATGAAAAAATTACGCTTTCTTTAAACTTAAGGAACTATGGACTCACAAAAAAAGGAATTAAACATGTGGTCAGTCAGCTTTTCAAGTAAAAACAAATGTGATTCTCCTTGCTTGTATGCAAGATAAAATGTCAGAGAAAAGTGAAAATGTTGATTGAAATTTCTTGAGGTCAAAGTTGACATCATGAAGGTATTCAGTCTACTATCATAAGACAAAGAAAGCAGTAAATCCTCTCAGTCAAAAACTAGGTGGAGTTATAGGGCATTTTTGCTTGAAAAATGACTTGAACGATTAATCAGTCATCCAAATATTTGCAGATTAATTTTCTGTCGTTTGACCAATACATTAATTAGCTAGTTGTCTCAGCTCTACCGAGGAGCTTTGCTGTGGCTCCAGCCTGATTATGTTAAATAATACAAAAAATATTCTGCATAGATGTCAACCTAATAGAGTTTCAGTAAAAAGCTTTGTCTGTTGTATCAGCTCATGCATCAGAATAATTTACTTTGTGTTGCCCCTTTTGAATAAACCTTCCATGTATTTTCACCTCTCCTTTGGAATTTCTTTTAGTCTTTGGGAATTTGAGTACATTTTTGATTGTGTTTGTCTGTTGTGAATTACAAAGTCCAGTCTGTATTTATATAGCATTCTTCAAACCCAGGGTTAAAATGTGCCTCACAAAATAAAAAAAAATAAAATAAAAAAAGAATACATACATAAACAAATAGAAAATAGAGACAGGGGAAAACTACATATGCACTAGATGCAATGACAGACCAAACGTTACATAAGGAAAAAAAACAGAATGTACCTTTATTTCAGAGGATATCTAATGCTTTAAAACACCATGCACAAACTATACTCTAGGTCCAGTTTGTATGTTCCTGTTTGGTACATTCACATGTTGTCTGTACAGCAGTATCTGATATTTACATGCGTGTATGTGAGATACACTGAAAGCCGTCATACACATTGTCTGATGCGCTCTGATTGTTCTCTACACTGGAATAGCTATAAAGCTTATAAAGGCCTCAACGCTGCATGACATAACTCTGTTGTGTTCTTTTTCCCACTGTTGCAGGAAAGGTGTTACCAAGAGATGTAATTATGCGTAGACATTTTCCTGTGATGTGCCAAGCTCATTTACTATCTCTCATGATTTGTTCAGTAACAACACTGAAAATATAAGTGGAAGAGAGTTGTGTTTTTGTTTTGTGTACCGAGGAAGCTTTTTCTGTTAAACTGATAAAGTACCAGTCCCTTCGCTACAAAATTCACTGAGCTAGTTTGTGCCCACTGTAGTGTAAATGATTCAGCTTTGTCACAGTCATTTTAACTATTGGTAGAAACTCCAGTTAGAATAACAGAATATACAGCGTATCAGCATAAGCAAATTGCTGATTGGTAGCTTTCTCTCTACAGCAGAGTAGATATTCACATGTAAATGAGCTGGAATTCATACCAATCTCAGCAAATGGACTGTAACTGAGAATCATCCCAATTATTACGAGCACATTAGAATTAGTAGGGCATAATTTGTTTTCACAAAGGAAAGGTTGTCTCCTGGTAATTTCTGTACATTTTGTTCACAATACATCTCCACTTTATTTCTGTCCACATTTGTATCCAGTGTGTGTTTTGGATTGTGTACTAATGCCTGTACTCTGGAGTGGTATCATAATGAATGTCTAGGCTTAACTGGCTCAGATGAGACTGCATGATGTAGCCATTTACTGTGGTCATCTATTGAAACAGAAATCAAGTCAAGTGATGTCAATGTTTACAGCTTGAAATCACAGGGAGTGTCTCAGTGGACTTTACAGTTTCTGACTTAGCCCGAACTGTTAAAGAAGACAAAAAAAAAAGAAAAGAAAAGCGTCAAAGTGGAGTGCTGTGGATAGTGTACAGAATGCAGGACCTACATCCTGTGGGTGGTTCAGTTTATGCTACAAAACACCTTGGGGAAAAAATGTTTTCAGTTATATTTTTCAGTTATATTTTATACTTTATACTTTCTTCAATCCTTCAATATTTAATCAAGACACTGATCTTTTCCTAACCTTAACTAATTGCCTTGACTTGATCATTAAATAGCTGTCATACACAGTTATTGTTTCGAAAACAAATTAAATAGTGTTGGTTAATTATAGTTGTTTAATGTCTTTAGAGATATGTCAAAAAAAATTCTTTCAAATTATATTTACTATTGCATACTAGTTTTATATAAAGTGGCACAAAGTTGGTGACAGATCTCAGCGCCGTGGACAGACAGGGTACAGTAAGGGCTGAAGGTGGGAGAATAGTAATTTCAACAGTGAGACATTAATCAAGTTAAGTCACTTAATTTATAGAACTCATTAATTTATCTTTTTAACGTTATTTTCTTATTATTAAATAATTAAAATTCAGAACATAGAATACAGAATATAAACAATGTCATGATGACATTTACGAAGGCTCAAAAGAAGCTTTAAGGGTCCTTAGGTCCAATACTAAATACCACTATTAGAAGATGAAGAAAGGGTTCCGCTGAAGACTTTTATGTGTGATTGTTTTGTCTGATGAAGACCAGTAAGCTTGTGATGGTGTTTCACAAAAAGTCAGGTTCCAATAGCTTCACCATTTTGGATCCAATATTCTATTCTTGCCTTTACATTTTGTTAAACTGCTAAATCTAAATCAGATACCGTAAGCAGGTTCTTCACTGAATTCGGATTTGATAAAGGGTCATCAAACACCAACCCCAGTTACACACACCTTAGGAGCATTTTGCAGCATGGGGAACACTCTTTTTTTTTTAGCTTCCTGCCCAAAATACCACAGTAACCAGTGATCTCCCACCCGACTTCAGTGACGTGTATCGGCCTGCCTCTGCTTGAGCATTGTGACTTTAATTTTGTCCCACAGTGAGGCAAGTGATTCAAAAGGGACTTTGACTCCCGATTTCTGACTTCATATCTCTGGCAGAGGAAAGACACAAAACATGACAGAAAATGTCTCAAGCTCAACTAGTGGAAAATTGGAAGTGGTCTGGAGTTTAGTGTGGCCGACAGATATTGGCAGAGCAAATAATGAAAGCAGTGATTGAGATTGTTTTTTTGAAGGGGAGCCATGAAGGCTGCCAGAGACCTAAATGTTGTGTCTCACTTTTGAAGATAAAAGCTGTTAGTTTTAAAATTTCCTGACGTGTAATCCTTAAGTTAGACGGACATGACTTTTGATAGTATTTGTGGCTTTATAGTGTTTATTTAGTCTTTTTATTTGCTCTTATCAATGGCTGAAAGACAAACTTGGCAAACAGCCAGCCAATATAGCTGAAATCCTGACTGCCTGAGATTAAATGTAGTTTATTCATTTCAGCCGGTAAATCGGTGGAAACGAGGCAGCATGGCAGCTTATTGAAGTGGACTGTCAACAAAGTATGTGTTATGTAGTAAGATGTGGATTTATACAGTCTCCACCATATGGTGTTTCCATAGCTCTACCTGGCCATAATGCAGCAGTTTCCACATCCCAGGGTTTTCTCTTTGCTTCAGCTTCACCATTCACATGAATGATGATGAGTCGCTCCACACCTGCCTGACTTTTTCTTCTGTATCGAGATGTGGGTCTCTCTCCTTCTCACACATCCACATAGACACAATCACTGATAAAGGTTAAGAGGAACAGTGTAAAAGTGGAGCAGTGCTGCCCTATTTTACTGGTTATGGATGTGATGGGTCTGGTTCATCTGGCTCTACTGTATCATGTATTCTCTGCAAGCCACTCCACATCCAACAAGCTTTTATTGATAAGCATTCCCATTCCAATGTGCAGTAGAATTTGGCAGGAATTTGGCAAAGCACTTTATTGCTGCTAATCCCATATTAAAGTTATAATGCTTAAAGGAGCTATTTGTAAGTTTTGCTATTGCTGCATAGCCAACATCGCTTTATTAACAACAGCTGCTTACCCACCAGTTTAGAAGAGACATTGTGAGTTTGTCAACCTTGGTTCCTTTACTCTCCAAGTGGTCTCAGCAGTGAGGAAGCAATGGCATTTACCTTCACTTCCTGTCACATATGTTCTTCTACTGAGAGTTGCTTGTACCTTGGCAGCCTATTTTAGCCGGCCATTGTTGCCCCAGTAAAGAGCTTACTGTAGCGTCAGACTGCCCTGAAGTAGTGCTGCTCAGGGTGGACTCTAACCTGTTGTTAACACCGATGGCTGAAACTCTTTACAAGTGATCATCACCACCACCTGCTCCTGGTAAGAAATCATGTTCAACAGCAGAAAATTTCAAATAGTCCTTTGAAATTTCAGTCCAGTTGAGCAGGTCCCAAACAACCAACCACAAACTCAACTACAAATGTTATGTTAATGAACATCAATCAATGTTGATGCCATCCTTTCACGAAAACGCAAAATCTGCAGTAGGGGCGTGGTGGAGTTGGATTACCTTGCTGAGAATTGCTTGCAGCTCTTCAACTTACAGCTCACTGTGGATGCTCTTGTTCCTTTGCTCTTCATTTTTGAGAATGATCTGCATAAAGTGCTAACCTCAGTTTCCTGTTTTTTAGTCACTGCTTCACAATAAAAGCTACCCATGTTTCCCACAGTTAATACTTTTAATATCGCTTCTTAGCAGCAGTAGGGTATATTCAGTCTATACAACCAGGAAACACCTCTGATATGGCTGTGAGAAAAAACACTTTACGAAGGGCTGATGAGTTCAAACTGCATTACATCGGTAATGATAGATTGTACTGCATCCTTTTCTGTGAACCCCTCATGCATGGGTTTACCACTTGCAAAAAACCTGCATTTTATTTTTTATTTATTAATGTTTTGTTAATGAATGTAAAATATTGCCAACATTACGCATTTATTTCCACATTCTCTTTTTTATAGCATGTATTGTGCTACAGCACAAGCTGTAGCTGTAGCTAATACTCATTGATTCCCTGCGCCACGGTTATAGAGCACTCTTAATTACACTATACAATATGTTGACTGGTATATGTCTCCTAATTAGCTGTTGATAGCTGCAGCCTGTGGTGTCAGGACCATGTGCAAATATGCCCGTGAGCATATATATAACAATTGGTATCGTAAATCTGGCGCTCAGTGTTCCTCTGGCAAACTCCCCTCTTCACCGCTGCAGGCTGCTGACAAAGAGGGAAAGTGACAGAGCGAAGATCTTGAAAGGTTGGGGAAACAAAATGAGTATAATCACGTGACCTCATTCTGGCACGGCAGTGACAGCCTCGCCCAGCAGGTGCAGGAAATCAGAAAGATACAGCATAAACAGCATTGAAGCGCAACAGCACTTACACATCAGAATGAACAAGCACTAGGTAATAACGCATAGCATAACATGTGCACATATTCTTTAAATGAAAAAAAGCCATTTAAATGAAAAACGTACTTAAGGTGCATGCATATAAATAAATGTCCTATAATTGTGGTGTGGCATCATTTTCTCCTTTGTAGCATTACTGACACATAAAAAAGAGACTCAGTATTTGAGGCAAATTCTACTACTTATATATTCATTCTGGCGGAGGATTTTTTTGTTCATGGTGTTAAAAAATGCACCTTGTGCATTTTCTGCATGTCTTTAGTTTGATATTTAGATTTTGGCTTTGACTATTTTTTTTTTGTACACCCCATCTTTCTGGTCCATAGCTGCATAACTTTTCTGCTTACCCTAACCTTAACTATCGCAACTGAATACCTAACGTAACCCTTACCTAAATCAACCCTAATTCTACCAAAAGCTAAAATTGGCTAGTGATGACCCTGATTTCATTCTGAATGTGAAGGTAAACCTAACACTGTGTGTGTGTGTTAATGTGAAATGTTAATTGAATGACAGCATATAGCCATGATTGCCTAGCTGTGAAAAAAATACAATGTGTTGTTTCCTTGCTAATTGTCTCACCTCACATTGCAGGTCAAGTGACTTATTTAAGCTGCCCCTTGGTTTTATATGAAGTTGGTGAAAAACCCTTAATAGTCAACCATATGTACAGGCAAATCAGAATCAAAGCTGACAGAAATTGCTTCCAAGCTTTGGAGCTGGGGATTAACTAAGAATCTTGACTTTTCTCACTGTTGATAACAAAAATATGTTTAATGGAGCTATAAATGCAACCAAGCATAAAAGCACCATGATTTATGTGCAGGGACTGGCCTGGTCATATATATCAAGATAATGCTATTTCTGGCTACAGTCTCCTCTCTAGTACTCTGTTCTAGAAGACATTTTAATTTGCATAATGACTTCTCCCTTCTTTGATGAACATAACATATTTTTGGAGTGATATAACCATATTATTGAAGTCATAGATTTGCAATCCCTCTCTCACAAGGATCCAAAACAAGCACTAAACTGTAATGTCCTTTGTTAAGCAAACAAGAAATCAGCTTGCTGTACTCCAGTGTGTCTGCATGGGCTCACAGTGTGAGGAGGGAGGGCAAAACCCTGACAGAGTTGTTCTCTGACATCCTCAGGCCCGCCGGAGCTCACTGGAATCGTTAAAGCCCTCAGTGCAGGAAAAATGGTGCTGAATAGCGCTGAGGATGTTTGCCTTAAGTAATGCAAAGCTTGTTTGTGTCTGTGTCAGGGAGTCGGACGTTTAATCCAGCCTACATCCCAGGTCCAGATATCAATACCACCGTGTTAGAGGCAAGTGGGCGGACTGGCTGTCTGCCTTTGAGGAGGCAGCCTCTGCCACCACACTCTCTGCTTCCCATGAAGGGAGGGAGGCGGGTGGGGCGGACATGCACAGTCTGTTGGATTTACTCTGGTATTCAGCTGTATTGGATCAGTGTTCCTGCCAGACCAGGACAAAAGAGAAACATGTTTGTGTGTCACATTACTTAACCAAACATTCTCTTCTGAATTGTTGTTGGCAGGTTTATGAGCGTTGATAGACCCTCCTCAGATGGAATCACCCCAGGCAGTGGAGTGTGGCTAGTCAGCACAGCCACAAGCATGGCCTGTTCAAGATGGATGATACACACACACACATACACACACTTCCTTCACGGTGCCTGACCGTGCTTCACATTCAAGATCGCCTGGGGATAATTGGCCAGATTGCAGTAGGCTGTGTAGGAAGAGAATGAAGTGGAAGATACAAGAAAGAAGTACTGAGGGCTCCTGAGAGGAACCACAAAAAAGCTCAGCATGTGCTTTGAAAGCAGCTTATTCCCAAGCCCATTACAATGTTCGATTTTTAATCACTGCTCATTTGTCAAACTACCATCTTTTAGCAGGGCAGACAGAGGGTATCACCAAGGCATGCACATGCTCTTGATATTCCACCTCCTGCCTTGCCATGCAATCAATGGGCCTTTATTTTTCTATGTAACATATTGATTAGCCACCAGACCCTACTGGTGTGAATTATTTCTCCTCCCCACGCTTTGACACCTCGCTGCTGCACATCAGCCACCATGCCTCCTCCCTCTACCACACTCCTTCATCCCCCTCTGCATCAAGGCTGAGGGCTCCTTCTTGTGAAAAGCTTGGTCTTAATAACCGCTCCATCATCCAGTTCCCTACCCACAGTTGGCTCCAGCGCTCAGAGTCTGTCTACCCTTCATGTGCAGGGCTCAAAAGTGTTTGTCAGCAGCAGAGACAGATGTGGCGGTGCACAGGCTTGTGTGGTGACCCAGAGGAATGAGAGATTTTCCTTCAGGTTTACACTGGGATGAGTTGCATGTTAGCTGACAGGTGCACATATGACAACACCTGGAATCAAGGACCTGTTGCACAGTGTATCATAAGGGCCATTTAGTGTGACACTTTTTTTAACAGTAACCTATTATATCTTTCCACTGATGCATATTAATGAGCAAAAAATGTATCTCTTGTTGCTGGAGATTTAGAAGCTTTTCTTCAGATAATTCTCACTACAGAGAGAGAATATAAGGTACAACAGCTGAATAACACCATACTGAAAACCTAACCCTATTTAAGAAAGAGGTTGGGATAAACCTTGTGGTTATGGCGGAATACAGAAAGAGCTTATAACATTTACATTTACATTTACTCATCTGGCAGATTCCTTTATCCAAAGCGACTTACAAGTGAGGGACAACTCTCAAACTTAATCTGGTGAGACAGTGTACTAAGTATAAAGTCTTAATTTAATTTAAGTACCAAAGCATAAAATAAATGCGTTAGGCCTATTAGGGTGTTGGAGGTGTTAGGAGAGAATTACTCTTGAAGATAAGTGCTTCAAGAGATTCTTGAGATGGATGTCAGATGCCAGAACGTTCCCTTAGAGGCAATGCAGAGTGACCGAGGAGGAGCAGGCCTGTATTGGTTCTAGTGGATGGGTGAACCCAGAAGTCAATCATAGGCAAGCATCAATGACTTTATGCTGGTGCTTAACACCACGAATGAGGACAAATTAAAGGCAAAGCCAGAAAAATAAGGAGAAGCTGGATGTTAATGCTCCCATCCATAGGGCATGAGGGTCACTGAATGGTGAGTGTATAGTGTAAAATGATGTGGAAAGCGAAACTGCTATGGCCTTCACAGTCACCAGAGCTCAACCTAACTGAACATCTATGGGAGGTTGGAAGTAGGAAGAACCTATGGGTATGGAGGTTTGGGAACTTTGACACAAACTATAAAAATCCTGTTATTGTCTTGTTTGTCTTTAAATTAGCTTGTAGTTTAAAAGACTTGTAGCAAGGACACAGCTGGCTTTTTTCTCTCCAAAGTTAAAAGATACCTGTACCCTGTACTCTAAAAGCTAAATTTGTTGACAAGTTGTAGTTTTACAGGGACTTGTAATACTATATAACTATTTCTTAGCCGGCAGCAGCCAGGCATATTGTGGTAAGAGGCCTTGAAGATGCACAGAGAAACAAAGAGAGAAGGGCGCTGAAGACAGAGACAAAACATTTGTCTACAACCTTACATTGCTCCTTTTCAATTCCTTCACGCTTTCCTTTCTCCCTTCTTTAACCTGCTAAAGACGAGGATAAACAGACCCTACTTATGTCTTCTCATGTCAAAAAGCAGAGAAGAGTGAAGAAACTTGTTGGCTTGGCCGAAAGAATAAAGAGGCAAAAAGGCGAGAGAGGAAAAATAGCCAAGAGCTATAGAAATAACACTGCAAATGGAGATAGGAGGTGAAATAAAGCAGCAGCTGTAATCTGTGCATTCAGCACCCAGGGTGAGATAATAAGATGAGCTAACTGGGCCTTTAAATAAAACATTGAGCCCTCGCAGTGTCTTGGGAGCCATCTCCGTCCTCCGCATACCTCCTCTCAGGAACCTCTCCATCTGAAGAAGCAACTGTAGCAAATTATCTTTATCTAGAATCCATTGTACTTGAGATGCTGTCCTCAGGGACACTACAGGCTCGTTTGGAACTGGTGCTTTGTGGGAAATGCTCAGTGTTTCATGCACTATGGGACAGTAATGAATCTAACACGGACAATGATGGAAAGCTTGACATGTTACATAAGATAGCATGATGACATGATTGATTCAGAGCTGAGATCTCTCATTCAATCTGTCTTTTACTTTCCTTGTGTCTGTCTTACAGTCTCCTCTGTTTCTTGGTTATTTCAAGTAATTTGTTGATACTTCACACTTGTCTCTTTTTATTTCAGTGTTATACCATCACAACATAGCTTTCTCCTCAAAGCGGTGTGTGTTTACTCTGTTCAACCTTGTTTCATGATGTACAGTATGGTGATCATCTCCAGCTTGTTTGTGGTTTGAGGTTTTACCCTCCTTTTTGTTTCTTACTGGCTATCTGACAATACCAAGAGCAGAGGTTTTAAACAGTATCATGACCAGAACAGAACTAAATCATTACATGCACAGTGTTTTGATTTAAAATTTTGCATTGGATGGAATTAGATTAGAATTTGTATGTCAAACTGGAGCATGGACATATAAATAAATTAATTCTCTTTGGAATCATCCTCTGTCCCTCTCCCTGTTCATCTGTCTTTTATCTCTCCCTCTCTCACACTTGTTAATTAGTGTTGGTATGGTGCTGATGATTGTGTCGGAGAGATGAACTGCAGAGTGGAAGTTAAGTCTTCACACTTTGCTGGAAAAACATCATGTTGTGCATGAACAAAGTGAGAAAAAAAAAAAAAAAGTCACAGCGTGACCTTACCCGTTAATAGACCTTTGTCAATATTTGCCCAAAACGAAACTCTGGCCAAACATGCCTGGGCTATTATTGCTCTAATAAACAAGCTAACTGGGAATTATGACTGTATGAGTGTGCAGACAAGCAGAGTGAAGGTAATTTCATCAGCTATAACGGTGAAGGTGAACTTGTGTGAATGTTTGGGACACAAAACAAATGATGCATAAACAGCACATAACATACACACAGATTTGCAGTCCTTGTGAGGACCTTCATTTTCTATGTACAGTCACTGTCAACATAAGCATAACCAAGCATTAAACCAATCCCTAATTCTAATCTACCCAAATTCAGGCTTTAAATTAGTCTAGGGCAAATCCCATCACTTTGAGACTTTTTCATCCCCTACTATTCCAACAATATAAAGACATCTGTTTTCCATACAAATACATGAAAACACAAGACATGATGATCTGCTGGACTCACCATGAAATAGGTCACTGCTGTGTGTTAAGGATAAATCTAATTTAGGGGGACAACATACCAGGCTGAGGAATTACATACACTAAATAGATGTAAATAAATTTAAACATCCTTAAAGCTACACTAGTTTTTAAATAGCAAAAGCAAAAGCTGGCAAACACACACCACCCTAACAAAACTATTTCCTAATAGCTATATGTATGTCCACTAATGAATATGCAGCGTAATATTCAGTCGTTTAGCTATGTTTTGGTCTCCTCCAACTCATGAGTCTTTTTAGCTGCTAGCTTAGTCATGCTAGTTGCTAATGATTCTCTCTCTGTGTTCTGTGTTGACCCATTTCCAAATCCTGTGAGGTCAAACTGTTGACTAGTTCAGCTTTAAAGCTTAAAGTCACATGAAACATACATTCATTTCAAATCCAATATTCAGCTATCTGAGGAGACAAAACAATGGAGAACATGCTGTTCTAACATGAATAACACTGTAAATAACTTAAAAATGCAGTTGTGTAATTGCAGTCATCTTAACCATGGCGGGGATAGACATTATTCCTTAATTGTACCATTTAAACATACTGTGTCTATAGGCTCTGGCAGAGGAATGAAACGTGTGTGCACATTCTTCCTTCCTGTGTGAAGGCAAGAGGATAGATTTTATGACTTCAGTTCAAATTACCTACTGATCACTGACAGTGATGTGTGGTGAGTTCCTATGTAACACCACTAGGACAGACATCGGTGATATACACCTTCATTTTCATTCTGAGTATTTTACTGACAATCCTCTTCACCATCCATTTGCCTCACACTGTGTTGTGTGTGTGTGTGTGTGTGTGTGTGTGTGTGTGTGAGAGAGGGCAGGACAAAATGTTTGTTCTCAATCTGTGCTGCAAGCCTGTTATATAAGGCTCTCGCTTGTGAAATAGAGGCAGGTGTTGCTTGCACCCAGAGCCAGCCAAATGCTGTAAATGAATTTCACATACGCATAAAGCGAGATAGTTGATGCCAACTGTGCTTGATAGTGAATTTTTAATGTCCTTCCAGCATATTTTCAGTAGCAGCCACTTTGAAGGAATGGTGGTATAACACCCCCCGTAATTAGTGCATGTGTGTGGTGGTTGGGCACCCCAGTGTTTTACAAGTTCCGTTTTCCATTAAGAGAGGTGCCTTTCTTTCCAAGGTTGTTCCCTGTGGTCGTCATGAAGCTGCCCTGTTACCAGCCCTGCACCTCTGGAGATAGCCTGCCATTCCAGAGTGATTGACAAGACAGTCTGTTTAAGGAGAACTCTATCTGTTGTACACTGTTTACTTCTGCTTATGTGATACACATTGCTTCAGACAGACAGGACGGATGCTGTTTGCATAGTGCAGTAATGGTGTATTTCACCATTTCTGAAATGCAAGCACTTTGAACCTACTGTAAAAAGACTTAGCGTAGCCAAGAGAGAAGCCTTTGATAAAGGGACAGGTCTTGATGATTAAATTTTAGATGCCATGTTGCTAGGAGTTGTTTCATAATTAGTTAGCTGATTCTGTTTCCCAGACTTCCAGCATTTTCCATGATATTAGTTTTAAGTTTAGATTCTGATGCAGATAGTTATTTTTAGGGGCTTCAGTTCACTGTGTGTACTGCAGATCAAGTTCATGCAGATAAAACATTTATAAATCTTTTCATTTTATTGAAATAGATTTTGATTGTGCAACCTTGACAGGGGGTAGACACTGAGTGCTTTTTAGTTCAGCTTTGATCTGAAAACACTCAACCTAGTCTAATTACATAATGATAAAACAGAGAACCTTTACCTTTCATGTTTTAGTGATAAATATCTTTCTTTTGTTTAGTTTTTTCAGCAAAGGCATTGTAGCAAATAGCTTCTTCGACATGGAACACAAAGCATAACAGGAAAAATCAATAAAACAATAATGTTTTCATTTTCATATTTTAGCCATGCTAGTGGCATGAGGGCTATATTTACTTATGGCAATGACATCTGTCTGTCAGGTGGAAATATCTGTAACCACTAGGATGGATTGCCCCGAATTTTGTACAGACATTACATGCCCATGAGTAGAAATATCTACTGTATGGATAAGCACAACTTGTTTTGCTGACATTCCTGATATTGATGGACTTGAAGTTTGATGAGATCTCCTGACATGAGTGAAATGTCTTGTGTGTGGTTGGTTGTCAATGTTTGTGCTAAGAACCTTTTTCCCCCCAGGGTGATTGCGTAACTATCATCAGCACATCATTAAGTCAAAATTTCCAATTTGTCAACGCTTTAGTTAATGACCAAATGTCTACATTCCATCAGCCTCAACTTTGGCACAATGTTTAGTATACAATTGTGAATGTTAGCATGTCAGTGTACAGAGTTTAGATACTGAACATGATGAACATTATGCCTGTGCTCAACATCTGTGTTGTTATCATTTTGCACTCTGATCTTTTACCTTCAGATGCCACAACATGGACTATCAATTCAGATACACATATCTGTCTCTTTCCTTTTCCTGCCCTCCCTCTGTGTTACCAGGGGTATTATCCAGGGCGTGAAGCTGATTTTGCCCCAATGGCTACATCACTGATGTCCTAACCTGAACCGCAGTAAGTATCCTTGATGACACAGTCACATAGTGTTCCACACGTACTCAGAGCAATGGTAGAGAGAAAGAGAACCCTCTCCGTACAGTGTACGATTATAAAATTGGATTGTAATGAGCTATAGCGTTATCTAGTAGTGACCTCTCTGCTGATCACAGATTAAAGCCTCTCTGTTCTTTTTCTTCTTCCTCTACTCCAGTAATCTTCATTTTGCTGTAATTCAAACTCAGTACAGTCTCCTCTCCCTGCCCGCCTTGTGTCTCCATCTGTTTAAGCCCAAACAGATTAAGATACAAGGTCACTGCTGTGCCACTGTCTCTGTCACTAATCAATAAGTCATGTAATCACACCTTGTCGCTTTATTATTGATATTAACACCAGCCACGAGCTTAAGACAAAAAGTCAACAGTTGTGTGAGGCTTTCCTTTTGTTTGCTGTTGGCAACCATGAGCTGTGTCCAAATAAATACAGTCAGACTAATGATTTTTTTTTCTTACTCTGTTTATCTACTATCTAAACACTTCCCTCTTGCTCTTTCTCTCCTTCTCTTCTCTGTTTTGGTGCTTCTTTTTCCTCCGTTGAGCTTGTCCGACCTGCAGTGATTTCCTGAGCCTGGTGCAAGGCATCATGGACCTTCAGGAGCTCCTGGCCAAGATGACTCTGAAGGTAAGAACAAGGAACAGCTTCCCACACATTAAAATACCATCACCAGCTCACCAAGTTGTGTAACAACTTGGGTGAATATGTAATATACTGCAGAACTAGAATTTGCAGAGACTTAATAGATAAAAGAAAAAAACTGAATAAGCAAAATGTTGGCAACCATGTCAGCAAAAGAAATAAAAGTATCCACTTAAAAGATCCACTTATGATTTCCCCAGTTGTAGCCTGACAAACAAATAAATACATAAATGGAAAATTTCATCCTTCTCCACTGCAGCCAGAGACAGCCGAGTCCTTTGATTTTGTTGTTGCCTTCACTGAAGCACATTGTTCTTTCTCCTCCAAAGCCAGTATCTCATTTTTGTTTAATTTCAACAAGGCAGTGCCCAAAAAAAGATAGCCGGTATTGTTAGGAAACAAAAACAAAACGAACACGCACCTTAATCTGTCTGTAGAAAATCTGATTACTCTGTCAGTTATTATAGTGAGGGTGGATTGAAGTGGTTTTATGACTAACAAAAAACAAAACAAAACAAAAAAAGATATTAATGTGCATGAGAGAGGGGATAGCAAACAGACAATTACTAGATCCCAGAAGGAAACAATGGAACAGTTTTCACTTCAAATATGCACTTGAATTACAACAATAGAAGGAAATATGAATACACGCACTATGCCTTTGAGTAAACATACTGAGGAAGTAAAGCTAAATAACATGGGGCAAAAGAATCTTAGCTCAGTGTTCACTCACACGCTTGTTCTAGAGCTTTTGACCGTATTACATGGTCCTCATCAGCAGAGTTTTGCTGTTGGGTGACAAGCTTAACCTCAAGTTTGGGTATTTTTGTGCTTTCATGTCAAAAAGAGGGAAGGGAGAAAGCAGGGAAGGATCAAAGATGGTATATTTTATGAGCTTATGTCATATTATTTGACTACTGTGGTGACTCCAGGCGTAAGATAAATTTAGTTTAGAAAAAAAAAAAATATTAAAAAATTTCCCTCTGAAATGTGATAGAAGAAAAAAAAATGTGCATGATAATTTCCTCTCTCAGTTTTCCTCATTTCTCATATGTTTGTCCTGATTAATCAAAATCTGATTGTGGATTTGGTCGGTTGAACTTCTGGTTACATGTGATTGGCTGCTATTCTCTGATTAATTACAGTACTTGAAATGAAGACCTTTATATCTATAGAACTGCGATGATTAAACTGAGATCCGCAAGAGATATTCATAATTATCCTTTACCTAAATACTGACCTTCACTTATTGAAATCAAGGTAAATGTGACAATTTATCACAATATAAATATTATTGACCAATCCTCAGTAGCAGCTACATCTTTATTAGCATATGCAGGGCTAGGACAATTAGCAATATAACTGCTGCATATATCTTTTATAAATTGTTTATATTATAATGTTTATTTTCCCGCCCTGCTGCTACTGTCATTTTGAATGCTAGAGATGATGTTTTTTGGGTAGCACACACAGACACACACACACATAGAGGGCAGGTACAAACAGGGTTCAGAAAGGTGTCAGTTGACTTCATTGGCACAACAGGAGACTAACAGGCAATGTGCACTATGCCCTGGAGCAATGGGGGAGAGCTTGAACTATTGTGAAGACTAAACATCTGCATAACTGTGAGTGAGTGTGCGTGATTGACTTTTGTGTGTGTGCTTCTATGTGCATGAGTGGGTGCTATCAGGTGGGAGTGAATGAAGCAAGGGCATCTCAGCGGGCGGGTGTGCAATAATAGAATAATTTCTGGTTTAAATAAGGGTAAAATGAAGAACATTACCCTACCGCTGTGTCAACGCCTCCTCCTTCACGTGAATACACCTCGACCTACTGCCACCTGACCTCATTGCTCATCCAAGTTGCGGCGGGTCGGGGGTTGTTCACGTGAAGGAAAGGAGACGCGAACCAGGCTGGCTGATGAAATGATGTTCTTCGTTACCCTTGTTCAAACAAAGTGTGTGCACGCCACCGTGCTCACTCCACTCCTGCACATGAAGCGCAAAATCGATCGCACGCTTTCACACTGCGGTTGGTCAGCTACGGTCGAAGCTCTCCCGTGCTCACGTGCTGGTAATCTCTGTTGTGCTGTTAATCGGCTTGTTTGCCTGAACTGTTTACTGCTGCCCTCCCTCTGTGTTTATTCTGTGTGTTGGCTGCAAAATATCGTCTCCCAGCATTCAAGTGTTTGATGGCTGCTGAGGCAGGATAAACGACAATATGGGCAATTTAAAGACTATATGCAGCGATGTGCTGATTGTGGCTAATAGATGTGTACTACTGAGACCAGTCAATATCTTATATTGTGAATAGGTGTCATTGTGATTTTGGTCGGAAGCCAGATAATTATGGCATCTGCTGCGGATCTTCGGTTGTCGTCGCGGGGATGGACTATGAGATGTCGTTCAATGCGCGCAGTGGTCGAGGGGCGCGGCCACGTGGCAACGAAGTTCAGCCGACAAATCGATTTTTGATTATCGCGGGACAATGTCGTGCGGCCTGTTCCATCATTCGGTACAATATTTTTCAAGCAAATTTTATCTTGCGCCTGGTCACCGACAGTCAGGCATGGCTGTCTTTGGTCGCTTCCTGCTTTCTCCTTTCCTCTTTGTTTGTGGCCGCAAAAACCAGGCGAATTGAAAACGTCTTAACAACAAAACAACGACCAGACAACCGATCACTTTCTGGGCTAATGATAATGATATACTGAATCTTTTGCCCCATGTGGCTGCTTCTCGGTGTTACTCAGGCATGGTGCGTCTCGCTGTTGTTCGAGATAACATTGGTGGCTGTTGTTTCATGCGGGATCGTGATTGCTCTGTTGCTATCTGCATGCTGCGATATCTTTTGATTTTGTTTTGATGATCATCAAAATCGCCTCGCTGCTGACCAGCGAGCAGGCTCAATCGGGTGTTCGTTTTCTGGCGTACAAACTATCTTTTGAGCACTGCGGGCCAAAGTAAACAAGAAGACTTGCTAACGGAAGGCGGCTGGTAACCTCGATGACTGGCTGGCTGATCAAGGACACTCGACTTGTCTCTGACTTGCACCGAGACAGTATATCGTTGTTGTTTGTCGGGTAACTAATCGCAAGTGGATCTTTAAGTGGATACTTTATTTCTTTAACGACACATGTTATGGCATTTTGTATTCCATTTACTCTTTGTCAATCAGATCTATGATTATATTACTGTATTCGCAGGATTGACCCGCAACTTGAATGAGCGCGGCGATGAGTATTTAATGATGAAGCTTCGTGCTTACCTTCAGGTCATCTTGAAGGAGGGCTCCATGATACTGCACAGGCGCTCAGGCACTGCGAGATCATGCTCGCGGAAAAGCACCATGAAGAAGAAGGAAGAAAGGAGAAGTATCTTCAGGCGCAATGAACTTAGAGTGAAAAAAATCATTGATCTGACTGTGTTGACGGACACCAGCTCATGATTGCCAACAGCATGAGCAAAGGAAGCCTCACGCAGCTGGTGACTTTTTGTCTTGAAACAGTGGCTGGTCATTTATATCAATAATAAAGCGACGAATGTGGTATCTGCTGTGGAATAGTGTTTTGGTGTGTGTGTAATCTGTTTGGCGATGAATAATTTAAAACGAGCAGGC
>BRZM01002333.1:27164-41868 GCA_033238685.1 Lates japonicus | reverse complement strand
TCACATGCATTGCCTAGAACTCTCCAGTTAATGCAGTGAGCTCTTATCAGGAGCCCAAAGGACATCCTGCAGTATGTTTCAGAGGCTTGTTTGTTTTGGATGTTTTCTCCTATTCTGTTTTCAGGCAAAAATAATTATGTGGGTCAGAAAATATTTTTAAGAATGTGGGTGTAGATTGAATCCTTTACTGTACAGAACATCATGTGTGTAATATATAATGTAAATATATTGGAAAAGGAAAGAACTAATATTTCCAGAGGTTGATGCAAGGAAATGAAATGAAATCTGTTATTTGTTTAGTTTAATTAAAGAAAGATGCCAATCGCCCAGTGGCTGATATTTAAGCAGACTTCCTTTCTCCTAGGGATGTGTTTGTTTGCGTGTCTGCATAGCAGACAATGCTGGCGCGGCTTTGCCGTCACAGTTTGTTTTAATCCTTTTGACCCACATTTTCAGCGAACTCTATAAAACTGTCAAAACAATAATAGACACAGTTTTAGTATTTTTAAGTTTTTAAGATGTGCTTAAAATCTGCACACGTAAAGACTCTAAATTCAGCCTGAGTCAGATATTGAACGTAAATAAATACTACCAAGGTTAAGCTAAACGGGATGGTAAGATTTGCCAGCATAACTTCTGGCATCTCAGACTTAACTTTTAGCACCTCCCCTGCATAGATCCTCCATTCTGCAGCCATCCATTAAGCCTGCGGGCGCGCACTGGAAGGCACTTTATTCCATCTATAAACATTTAGCCCTTAAAATATAAGGAAAAGACCCAAACTACAAATAAAAAGTCCATTTTACCTGTCATAGCTCTCAGGACTGTTGGAAATGACGCAGCGCAGCGAGGGCCCAAAATGATTTCCTCTCAGCAAGAGCTGCTGATCATCCATCCAGCCTCAGAGTTACTAAATCTGTGTCAGTAGGCAGGTGTGAGCAGCCAAAGCGGCCCTCCCAAGTCACCTTGTGCCAGCACTGAGGCAGCCCCTGCCATCACCTAACCAAGTCTTGGAGAAGAGTGGCCTTGACAGAGGTCTGCTCATATCTCTGCTTCCTTGCACTGGTCAGGGAAGAGAGAGAGCCAGTCACCCCATGGGAGGCAAGCTCCATTTAGTCTCCCTTGTATCTGCAAATTCGTTCTTGCAGTTACTTCAGTGCCAGTGGTGAAGTGGTTAGAATGTGAAGCCTGTTTCATGGGCACTTTGCTTGACTCTGGAAGCAGTCGACCACTTGTGTGCCTGGGAAAGGGAGTGAGGTCAGAAATCCATCTTAAATGCACTGTATATGCCCCGCAAAGGAGCTGTCACGTTTACAAATGGGGTTTGGAAATGGGAGAAACAATCTCAAACCCCGTTACTTGAGGAGAGATTCCACGTCACTGCAGAGACCCACCAAGCCTCACGTGAGCCACCCCAAACCACCCCTCACGATTCTGGTTTGTGCAGCCTCCTCACCATCTGATCTCATTCACCACCAGATGGTGTATCACAAGCTGACAGCTCCAGCCTGGTATCTATCTGTGTGGAGGACAGACTGAGCTTCCAACACATGGTCACAGGTCTGGTCAAATACTTCAACAGGTACCTTCTTGAAACCCTTGGCCCGAGGCATCTGTCTGGTGACACCAGGTGCCTAGAGGATGTATCTTCTAAATGTTTGAATATGGTGTTCAAGGGATGGGGAACCTCTGTTGACACTGCTTTTCCACCATGTCACATTGGACTTGGTCTCTTTCATAGAGATCTTAACAGAGCAGGCTGTATCTAATTGGTGCAAATCAATCACATTTCACACCTACTTTCAGGCACTGAAATGAGGTAAAACATTATTCATCCAAAAACTGAGAGCGGCGTACCATAGAAGTCATGTTTGGTTTAAGCCTAGCCTTGAGGCAGTGGTGGAAACAGCTAATAATATCCGCTATTTGTGGCTTATTGCTTTGGAATATCACATTGGACCCAGGAGCTGCGCTACAGATAGCCTTTCCAACAGGTTAAAGTGGCTCAGCTTGGGGTTTCGGCTAGGTGTAGGAAATGATCTGTCAGGAGAGAAATTAATTATTGCATGTAACAGCTACAAGGTTTCGATATAGATATGCCCTGACGGTAGCTCAGTTTGAGGTTTGAATATGTGTGTAGGAAAATCACTTTGATAAGATCTTCTGCCATTCATTAGTTGGGTCATAGTCTATTCTAAATGTTTAGTAAGTGGATGGATCACTTTTGGGAGATTGTTCTAAAGTGTGTTATTTAAAATTCATGTAACTCTCATCTATTTGGATCATATTTATATAATTGGTCTTTCTTATGGCTGCCGTGTTGTCTTTGTTGGCCAAGGTCCCTCTGCAGCTGTTGTCACGTTATGTCACCACCTGAGTATGGACAATTTATCTACTCTGTATTTCAAATGGCATTTAAGACATCTAAGGGACTGTATGGGACAATTATTGTAGTGGGGGCTGAACCTTATGTTTGACTTAAAAAAAAAAAGCTAAGCTAAGTCTTTCCCAGGTGCTAAACATGCATTATATGTATATGATAAATTCAACTTTGCCATAAGTCACAGCTGAGAGTTGGTTAGTGAAAACATGTTTTTTTAGAGAGATAATGTTCAGTCCCTACTAACTAATAATAACCCACATCTACTGTGACTGTTTTGTAATTATTCATTCTTTCTTTCCTTCTTTCTTTCAGACAGTCCCTAATACCTTTCAAATTTCTAGCTTTCTCCACCGTGTCGTCTCTGTGCTACGTAAAGATCTTGTTATAGTTTGGACACAGCACTTCTCCTATCCCTCATTTGTCATCAGTTGTGGTGCTGCAACACATATCAGTATTTAAATAAGACACACAACAGTTCCCTGCTAAACACACGCCATATTTCACAGACCTTTAGGGTGGACCTTGTCCTATGCTGCACACAAGCAGTACTCTGGAGTGTGATACAAGTGGTGCAATAAACCTGCGAGAATGTAATGAAATGTCATTAACATGAGTGTTTTACATGAAGAGGTGTATGGCTGTGAGAGACTTTGCACAATGTATAATAGGACAGAGAGTGAAATTATTTTTCTGTTGCTGGAATAAACCTCATGGAGCGAACATACATGACGTCAAACACAGTAGCACTGATTTTAAATGTGCAAAATTAAAGTTCCAGATTAAAGTTTTTAACAACACATGAAGGATCTAAACTAACTGTGACATATACACAAAGACTGTTGAACCTTTTTCCCCCAGAAAGAGCTGGTTACCTGTGAGTTTATGGTTATGCAAAGACTTTGGTGTCAGATTCAAGGGTTATTTTCTCTTTTCACGAGCTTTGAATCAGTGTTCATTACTGCCAGTCAAGTTGTTTTCCTTCATGCTGGAAATGGTTGAAACTGACACATTTCAAAAGTCGACGCAATGTTCAGTGTCATTAAAAATACAAAACACTTAATGTTCAAAGACAATTTTGGCTTTTAAAGTTATTAGTTGGTCATTTCCAAGTCACAAAAACATGAGGGGAAAATGTTGTGTCATCCAAAGAGAGGGAAACCCCAGAATGAAAGGACACAGTGCATTATGTTAAATGTTGTGTAGTTCTGATGTACACACTAGAAACTCTGAATGTCTATCAGTGTTTTCTCTCCACTTTCACTTCATATTTGTGTGCCGTTTTTGTTTGGCTCAGGAAATTTACTGCTGCAGTCCACCTGACGTCATTAAAGGGTTAATCCGCACTAAATCCCAGAGATTTTTGTCACACCCTCGTCAGTGATGTCAGAGCAGGTGTTGTCAGTTGATGGTGAACACCTGCTGTAATCTTTGATTCAGGTGTGACAAGAGGTTCGAGATGCCCAGATAACAGAGATGGGTACTGTTTGAACCGCTTTCAAAAAAGAGGTTTTTAAATTGTAACTAATGCCTGTATCAGCTGTAATCCATAAGTAAGGACAACTACTGGGTTATCAGGCTGTGAACACTCTTCATCTGAATTGAATGATTATTATTAATCAATTATCAAAATTGTTGCCAATTTATTTTCTGTTGAACTAATCAATCTGGAATCAGATTAATTGACTGATTACAATTTAACGTCTTTATGAGGGATTCCTTATTAGAAAACGGTAACAAAATTTTGCTAACACTTCCTCTTCTTTAACATTTCTAAGCAGTATATAAACATTTCATACATAGTTTATACTGTAACACACTATTATGTAGGTATAGCCCTGTGTTTATTAATGTATATTTGCTAGTGAATACTGCACATAAATAAACACAATTATCCTACTTATGTCCAACTACATTATGTGTTAGAAACCATGTATACTGATTTTAATGAAACCCTACTTTTATATTTTAGAAAATACACAATTTTAACTTTCTGCTCTACATTTTTTATTTATTTATTTTTTTTACTGCAGATTTCCCCCTGCCATATAAAGATGCTCAGTTTATTTTCCTCTGCTACAGGTTGCTTACTTCACATCCACTGCTGCCACCTGCTGTTCAATTTCATTTTTAGACTCCAGGGTTTTCTTTGAAGCTCTCTAATCAAAAACATGTAAATCAAACATGGCTTCATTGGGAATAATGTGAAATTGACTCACTGACTGGTGTGTTTTTAATAAACCACCTCAGCTGCACTGCAGTTGATTACGCAGCTTCATGTTTGCAAAATGTGTGCTGCCTTGCACTTATTTCTTGAGCCAAACTGTTCAGAAATTAAAACATAACCTTTTAAGGCAAATGTATCAATCGTTTGCTCCCCTTCAATCTGAAAATAAATCTGTATGAAATGTCTTTGCTGCTCTGTTGCGTCCACTTCGTGTTTAGTTGCTTTTCAAGGTTTGTTTATTGTTACCATTCAGTTTGAATAACAGTGCAAATGATTGATTTGGAAATCAGACAACACATGAACCTTTTTATTGATCAGTTCAGAGTTATAGGCATTTCAACCAACCTGTATCACAAATAGAAGTATTTCACACCTGGGCACAGCCTGTCAAATATTGACAACACAGTTTTAGCCTGTTCACTTTTAAAAAACAATTCCACTCCTTTCTAGTTACTTATCCCCCTCCCTTGTCTGTGTCTACAGTACATATGCTAAACAGGAAAGAAAATTAAGCCAAATAAATAGACACTACTTTAAATAAAAGGAGAAACGTTGGCTTGACTTATGCTGCCAGTTGAGGTCTCTCAGTAGCTACAACACAGCTGCTTATGGCAAAAGGAGTGACTTATTCTGTTAGTTTTGTGTAGGACAAATGGTGGTGATTCATCACTTATTCTGTACCTGATGTAGTCATGATTACACTCTGTCACACTGACTTTGTGTTCTGGGGCAGTAACAATGGAGGCAGTGAGGTCCATACAGGAAATGGCTTTAATCACAGAGGGAGAGTTAACCTGTGAAGGTGACAACTGGCCTGTCTTCAACCTGATCCGTGGTTTGTATGAAGAGCCCTGATCAATATCCCCCAATGAGTGATTAGCATTCTTGAAGAGGTGCACATAAGCTACTGGATAAGCTGTGGTGTAGCTTCCTGGATACTGGGTATGTCAGGTATGGTGACACCTGGACGCAGAGGTACTGTGGTGGTTCAGGTCTCTATCTCCTTAAAAGAAAAATTGTTCCTATGTATCAGCAGTCAAAGAGGGGAATAACTGAGGAAAATACATCCATCTCTGCCTCAAATAAAATCTCAACTTAAATCAGATCACAAAAGCTATTTCATAATTATGTGCCTTTGATTGTGTTTTTTAGTTTTTCCCTCACTGTGGGGGAAGTAACATAGTAAGCACAGCAGACCCACACAGCAACCATTCAACATTTAAAAACAAAAAGGCAAGGCAAAGATTTTGACATGGACTCAGTGAGTGTAAGGAAAGTGCTGCATGTCAGGTTTTGTCTCTGAGCCACAGAACCACTAAAAGGTGGGAGGGCAGCGATCAGTAACAATCAAGACTTCTCTCACACACCTCGTGATGAGAATACAGCTTGTATAGAAAGCCACAGTACTGCCTTCTCTCCTAGCTAGCCTCTGTTCCACTATTGTCTGGTACTGAATGTTTCCTTCTCACTGAGGGTTTCGCTTCAGACTTCCTGAAAGGTTTCCAGGGTTTTCCTGTTGTATGCTAAATGTGTATCTAACCTCTAAAGATAAAGCACTGACTATCTTGTTAGTATTTAGCAGTTACACCTCCCATGAGGTTTTGGTATGCACTGCAGGTTAAGACTCTTGGGAACTGTTTTCTGTTTAATGCTAAATTCAACCTCTATGAGAAACCCTTCAGAGTTACAGGGTGTAGTGGAGCAGAGGCTTTCTAGGAAAGGTGGATGGGACTCTGGCTCTCTGTTCTGCTGGACACATACAGAGTCAAAACTAAAGTCTCTCTACAGCAACTGTGAACCAAATTTTACACGTATGTACAGAGTGAACCTGACAATTAAAATCCAGATTCTGGCTTGATGAACAGGGCAGAGAAGGCAAAGGCCAGAAAAACAATCCCTCCGATGATTGTAACTATGGAAACAAAAACAAGAAAACTAATTTAGTTACACAGAGTCCTCTAATAAGACAGAACAACCAGTGTATGTGCACTTAATTATCAACAGTAGTGCTGTTGCTATGACGACATTGACCACATTAAGTGATGTGAAAATGAATGGATGGATAATCATTTCAGCCGGAAGCAGGTGAGTGACTGTGATGAAAGCATGTTCCTCAAGTCTTCCAAACACTGTGGCTAATATCAATCAACTCACTGAGACTTTTTTGTTTTAAACTAGAACAAATTGTTTTAGAAACAGAACAGTTACAGCAAAAGTCATTTCTACTTATTTGATGTGGTCCTGACGACTTCGAATTCTGTTCTTGTCTACTCACAGCCTGTTTCCATTTCAAGAATGAGAGCCACTGTGTGTTGAAATAGCTTTCTTCTTAAACAATGTACTTATAAAATTGTGTAAAATTTAATGCTGTACTGATCAAAGAGATGTGAGACAAGGGCATTCAAAAATAGCAGCAAAAACAAAACTCACCTGTTCTGACAGATATTTTCTGGGCGATCATTCTCCCACCTATCACAGCCAGTCCTGTACACAAACAGTGACCAAGGGTACCACCCACTGCAACTCCAAATGGATCCTGGGAATTAAAAAAACATGCAATTCATAATGATGTGAAAGAAAATTTTACACTGCCTTTCTTAAATATTTAATTAACAGTGTATTACCGCAGCAGTGAGGTGTGTGGTGCAACTCAAAAAGACAAACAAAAGGTTTGTTTCCCACTGGGGCCACCCCTGCTTAACATGATACTGGACTTGTTGCAACATGTTTTACATGGAAACAGGCATGAGTCTTAAGAGTAAATGTAACAAACCTCCCGTGCAGCAAGAATAATGGTGGTCAGCTGTGAGCGGTCCCCCCACTCTGCAAGGAAGGTGAGGGTGAGGGCTTGGATGAAGATGGGCGAGATGATGTTGTGCCATTTTCCACAGGCAGGGTGATTCCTGATCCAGCCTCCACATCAGAGTCCATTGACAGCTTGGACCCTTCAGGCTAGACCGGACAACAGATAAACAAAGTGATTTATTTGAAACACTGGATATAATGCTCTATTAACATGTTGACAGTAAGTATTTTTTTAATAACTCTTATGTTTCACTCTCCTACATACACATTACCTGCCACTAGCCACATATAGGCCAATGTCAGGGTTCACCCTATGTTTAGATTTGATGAGAGGTTTGATTAGTCATTTGGGTATTCTTACTCAGTCTACAGTACATATCTTCCAACAGCTCTGCTATTAGTACATGTAATAGTACCATTTCAGATAAGTACAAAGGTACCGAGAATAACTGAGTTGACTTTAATCCATATTTACACTTGGGATAATAACACTGTATACATGCAGCCTGATGTTAAAATAGCTTCAATCTTTTGTTTTGTTTTAAAGTATTGGGTAAGAGTAGTAAAATTAGTTAATGCATTAACTTTAGTTCATTTTAATTCCATATTTTAAATCTTCAGTCTGACAGATGAAATGCATCTTTTCAGTATTCCTCTAGCATGCATGCACCAATTACCTTCTACTGAGAAGCAACACTGTGGCTGAGCTTTTCCAGTGATAGTAATGTATTTTATAGATCTGGATAAGGTGACAGTCCTGTGCTACAGTTTTATTTTTCTTATATGTCAGCAACAGTACCCACACTGGGGCCTTAAATGTGGCTATTTTTATGAATTATATATATTTTGCTTACATGATGACTTACAACAACTTATAGTCACCCTGGGTTAATGGAGCTTGATGTGCTGGGGATAACAGTGTCTTTCACAGGCTGTGAGTAAAAATTTTACCACCTCTTCATCCTTCTTCTTGATCTGCCTGCCTCCTCCAGCTCCTCCTGGCCTTCATCTATGGACTCATTCTCAGCCCCTCTCTCAGCATCGCACACCAAGATAGCAAATGAGCCGTGAACCGTAATGTGTAGATTCTAGGGATGATGGTGGTGTATACCCAAACCGCACTGTGGAGTGGAGGGCAACAATTCATTCATTATTACTCAGAGAAGAATAATTCTACAATACAGTGCAAATATCCCTCCCACTAGCAGAGACTGATCATGGGTCCCAGAACCCAGCATGGCTCTGCCAACAGTGGACAGTTGTAACCTTGGCCGCAGTATTTGATAATCTTGTCTCCCAACTCTGAGACGATGATGACAGAAGTGGAGATAGCGAGAGCATGAATGAAACCCAGGTTTCCTTTGGTGGAGTCATCTTCTGAAACTACTGGGCCTACTGGTTTGGACTTGGGGCTTTCTACAAGAAAATCAACTAATAACACACAGTGACTGTCGGCTAGGGTGCACACAGTTTGTAATAGAAGCCAAACTTGTAGGTCGGTCCGGCGCGCTTCACACCGGTCCTTGTCTCTGAACAACGTAAACAAACTGATGTAACATCTGGGTCACCGTCAGCGTGACCATCTCTTGTCTTAACAATAAACACTTCATCTTGTCTCACTTTTCTCAAATACCCTTTTACTAGTCATTTTTACTTTTGTGCATGGCAACACCGGAACACATCGTGACCAGTGGCGGGTGTTTGAAAAGTGAATAGATGGCCTGTTAACGGGCTCAATCGCATGACGACTGTTGAATATACATCGGTTTGTTTACGTTGGCTCTGTGAACATCGACGATATTAACGGCCTGGTTGACTGTGACGTATTAACAACCGACTGATCACTGATGTATGTTGATTTTCTTTGGCCAAGTCAAACAGCAGACGTATTTCGAATGACTTCCGCAAAGAAACACAGATTTTCATTCTGCTTCGTGGCCTCCGTCTCCTGTCATCATCATCAAGTGGGAGACAAGACGTTCATCGCGACCGTCGTGACCGTGCTGACCCGTCTCGCTGTGTTGACGGAAGCGTGCTGACTGAGACTCGCGAACAGTGATTGGTGGTTATTTTGGTGCTGCCGACAACAGGTGTTTCTCTGGTGATGGTGCCCTCCCGCTCACAGTGCGTTTGGTGTCTGCCACCGGCTCAGAATCTGCATGCGACGATGCCACTGTTGCCGTGTTGAACGTGCCTCGTGGGGAGGGCTGGGGTCAGCTCAGTGAGAGCTGGAGGCGCGGGCGGATGAAGGACCGAGGGCCAGGTGGGGCACGCTGCGGCAGGCGTTGCTGGTATCGGCACGCTCAGTCGCCGCAGCTCAGGTGAACCACTCAGGGATGACGTAATCGGCCAAGTGTCAGCTCAGGCTGTCCTGTAATTCGTGAGACGGCCACATTGAGGCCTCGGTGTGAGCCACTGTGCTGTTTATGAAAAACCAGGCTGATGGCACGGACGCTCGCTGCTGTTCGGTGACTCACGGGTGACTCGACCTCGTCGCTGGAAGAATGCGATCGATGAAGATGATGAACAAATGCCGCGACAGAGGAATATGAAGGATGCGTTTCATCTCGTCGGTTGATTTAGTGTGGATGAGCTCGGATCCAAAATTGATGCGTTGACAATTTTTGCTGCTCTTGACGCACAGGCTGGAGCAAGACAAGATTGGAAGCCGTTGCAACGTCGGGCGTGGGCGCAGTCGTTTTATTGTTCGAGTGGCTGTGGTTAAGTCGGCTGGGACGATGGGGCCTTGTGCCCGGCTGCGAGTGGTGCTGACCGTGGCTGAGGCGTTGTGCCTGGCGTGAACTGGTGAGCTGCAGGTGATGATCAACCTCGTCGACCGTCGTAAGTGGTGAAGAACCCGACGTTGACCTGTGACAGTGTGCGGGCTGATGTGTGTGTGGGAGGGTGGTATGGAAGTTATTGAAATAACACTGTCAACATCGTTAACGTTATAACTCGATGTTTCGATCCAAATCCTTTGTCATCTGTTGTCTGCTCATCGGCGGTCAAGCTGACCAATGGAGACTCTGATGGAGGCGGATCGGGGTTTCCTGCTCGAAATGACGGCGCCTCGCTCCGTCTTCGTGACCTCGCCTCGCAGCTTTCCTTGCGGAGGGACCGCGGCTTGACCGCCGTGCGCTGCGCAGTGACCCGTTACTCTTAAGACTTCATGCCGCCTGGTTTCCATGTGTTGTCTGCGGCTGAAATCGGTATCATGTTGGCGCGGGGTGACCCAGTGAAACAAACGCACATTTGTCTTTCGGACCGCTGCTGATCGCGGTAATTAAATGTTTAAGAGGCAGTGTTCTTTCACATCGTGCTCAGTGCGTGTTTGCAATTCCCGGGATATTGAGTTGCGATGGTGTTGCCGCGGTCGCTGACTGTGTGCAGAGACACAACTGGCGCAGAGCGGAATGGCGAAATATGTCCGGAAACAGGTGATTTTGTTTTGCTGCTTGTTGTCTCACATCTCTTGATCGTGCAGCGGTGGGGTACACGCAGTTTTATGAAGTACATTGTTGGAAGAAACTATTTCAACTGCACGGTATTCTCATTAACGAAATGAGCAACAATGACGAACAATTTCGAAATCCATCGTCAGGGTTCCACATCCAAATAGTAAGAAATGACTTTCTTCGCTTAACATTCTGTTTCACAAAAACAGTACAGTTCAAAACGAAATCTCGGTGATGACCAACCACGGTGTTGGACGAGGGCTGCTCATCTGATCACTACTGCTTTCCGGCTGAAATAATTGTCCATCCATTTCGGCGCAATGTCGGTCAATGTCGTCATAACAACGCCACTGACGATAATTAAGTGCATGCACTGATTCTGTCTTATTGAGGGACTCTTGATGGCGTAACCGTAGTTTTCTTGTTTTTGTTCCATATTACAATCATCCGGTACTGACGCTTCGCCTACTGCTGCCGCAATTCATCAAGCCGAAATCTGATTTCGTGTCCGGGTTCGCTGCTGGCTACGCTGAAATTTGGTTCTGATTGCTGTGGAAGACTTAGTTTGACTACTGGCTGTCGGCGAAACGAAGGCCGAGTCCCATCACACCTTTCTGAAACCTCTGCTCACTGCGCCCTGTAACTCTGAAGGGTTTCTCATGAAGGTTAATTTAACATTGAAGCAGAGAGCAGTTCCCGAAGTCTGCTTACGGTGCGCTACCAAACTCGTGAGGAGGCTGTTTGCTGAAATGCTAATGAATGATCGATAACATGTCTTTGAGGTGAACTGCATTTGGCAGCAACGAAGCCTGAGCGCGGGAGTGGCGAGAGCCCTCGGTGAAGGAAGCATTCGTACCAGTTGGAGGCGACAACGACTTTCTGAGCTGTTCGTCACGGGCGAAGTCTTGATTGTTGCTGATCGCGCCCTCCCACTGCACAGTGTTCAATAACTCGAAGATGAAACCCACGGGCATGCTGTACTACTACGCGCGAGTCGCTCGTCGAATCTTGCTGCGACACCCAGGCGCGAATGATTGCTGTCGTGGTCTCGCCAGCCGCCTGTTACTTCCCCACGGTGAGGGAAAGAAAAACACAATCGAAAATACATAATGTGAATAACTTTGTGTCATTTAAGTTCGGATATTATTTGAGCGAATGGACCTTCCTTTCCTCGGTTATTCTTTGTTTCGCGATATAGAACAATTTTTTCTTTTAAGTGAACCTATTTTCCTGACATTCGCTGTTGTACCAATGTCGAGCACACCCTCGGCGGCAGCGTGCTCGGGAATGTAATCACTCGTTGGGGGATGATCAGGGGCTCTTCATGCAGGCCACCGGATCGAAAAGGTTGGTGCTGAACCGGTGTTTTCGTAACTTTCTCCTGCAGCGGTAAAGCCAGCCTCGCCCGCCATTACTGCCCGAACACTGAGGTCGATACGGAGACAACAATCGCCATTGCATCCCGAATGAATCACCATTGATCACCGCAAAACTGGCTGAATAAATCTTCGCTTTTTTGCCGCGTGTTGTAACTACTGATTTCTCGACTGACGACATGAAGTCGAAACCGGCGTTTCTCCTTTGTTGGTCGAATGTCTGACTGACTGACAATTCTTTCCTGTTTAACGCCATGTACTGAACACCGGAACAGAGGGGAGACGCAAGCGAAAGAATGGTGTTTTTAAAGTGATTAAAACTGTGTTGTCAATGTTGAGCTGACTGCTGGTATCAATCACTGTTGACGGGCGGGCCGGTGAAATGCCTATAACTACAGACTGTTCAATAAGGTTCGTAATGTTATCTGGAACTCAATCATTTGCACTGTTCAACTGATAATGACAACAAACAGGCAGCAGCGAGTGAACACTGACGGCAAGGTGACCCCGCTCGGGCCTTTCGGGCGAAGAACGAAGCGATTGACCACATTTGCTGTGGGTATGTTTAATTTCGAACAGTTTGGCTCAGCGGGTGCGGGTGGCTGCACATTGGCGAAACGCGTAATCAACGCGGTGCGGCTGAGTGATTTCCCGTGGCACCGATCCCGACGGTCGGTACATTGTTTAATGGCCATGTTGCATGTTTTTGATTGAAGAGCTCGAAAAACGGAAGTCTAAAAGGCAATTGACGGCGAGCTTTCGGCGCGTGGGTGATAACGACAACGGCGAAAGGCCTGTAACTGAGAAAATCTACTGATAGTAAATAAAAATGTAAACGAAAGACAAATTATTATTTTCTAAAATATAAAGTGAGGTTTCATTAAAACTCTGACAGCCACATGGTTTCTAACACGCCAATGTGGTTGGACATTAGGTGGTGTGTTTGTTGTGCAGTATTCATAGCAAATATACGATGGCAAACACAGGGCCCTACGTAATGGTGACAGGCAGCCAGCCAGTGTTGCTGTACTGGCAGAAAATCGACGAAAGGAAGTGTTAATAATTTGTTGCCGTTCTACAACAAGAATCCTCATAAAGACGCGATTAAATTGTGTTCGATCGGTGGCTCTGGTGATGGTTAACAGAAAATAGAATTGACGGCTGTTCCCGATAATTGATTGACAGCAATCATTCAGTTCGAATGACGTTCTGACCTGACCTTGATATTGTCCTTACTTATGGACCACGGCTTGTTTCAGGCGATGGTGATTAAAAACCTCTTTTGACGGATGATGCCTGTCTGAATCTCAGCGCAATGCGCACCTGGTCAGGTACGGCAATTCGCCATCAACTGACTAACACCTGCTCTGTTGTACTGACAGAGACGGCGTTAAAATCTCTGGGTTGAATGGCGGATGTGCTGACTGGGCGTCGGGGTGGACTGCGGCTCGGGCCAAACAAGGCAGGCTGTGGGGAGGGGTGGAGGAAAGGCACCGCTGATGGTGCTGGAGGTTTTCCCAGTGTGTGCATCGAACTACGCAGCATTTGACATGCGTCCTTTCATTGGGGTTTCCTCTTTGGATGACACGGCATTTTTCCTCATGTTTTTGTGGAAGCAGAAAACCGGCTGACGGCAAAGAGCGGGTGCACGGTGCGATGACGCTGAACGTGCGTCGACACGGGCTCAATGTCGGTTCAACCGTTTCCGTGAAGGAAACCGACTTTGTTTGATGATGAACGCTGATTCAAAATAGAGAAATAACCGCCCAGATCGACGAAAATCTTGCGTATAGGCTTTCACGAATGACCAGCCTGGGGAAAAAGGTTCAGCGTCTTTATTATTATCGCGGTTAGTTGAATCGCTTTCGTATTAAAACAATCTGGAGACACAATTTTGCACATTTAAAATCGATAACTGCTGGTTTGACGATAATGTATCGATTCGCTCGGGTTTATTCGGCTGACAGAAAAATCGTTTCTCTGTCTATTCGCCATTGCAAATCTCTTCTACACTAAATGGCTGCTCGTATTAATGTTTGTTCGTCACGTTCTCGCGGGTTCAACCGCGCCGCTGCTATCACGCTCCGGTACCAACGGTATTGACGCTCAGGACAGGTCTGAACACGTGATATGGCGATAATCGTTTAACTGAGGAACTGTCTTGTTCGTGCGGTATGTGTTATGACGCAACAGAGGCAAATGAGGGACAGGAGATAACTGTGTCCAAACTGAGATAACACGTAACGAAGATGACGCACCGATGGCAAGTGAAGAACGACCAGGGACTGTGAAGAAGAGAAAGATGATACAAACGATGCAGTAGATGGTTATTATTAGTTAATGAGGACTGTTTTGATATCTCTCTAAAAAAAAAAAACGTTTTCATAACCAACTTTCAGCTGTGGGCTTATGGCTGAGATGATTTATCGCCTTACGCTATAATGCGTAACAATACATCGAT
>BRZM01002333.1:0-25713 GCA_033238685.1 Lates japonicus | reverse complement strand
CATCAGACACAGTCTCCTGTTATTTAGGTTACATGGCTTTCATTTCTCCAAGGTAGAACTTAAATACGACAATGTGGACTTTAATCTTTGCCTGGTGTGCTGTAGGCTGCTCCCCACCTCCCCACAGGTGCTGTCCCAAATTATCCAGCTACATGAACCTTTTTCCTAACCGTCATCGGCAACTCACAGGTAAAGCTGTTGTCAGTTGCCAGTCAAGCAGAGCAGCACCAGTTGCAATTAAGAAAGTGGGTATGTATATAATTAGGGTCAATAATTAGGTCAACATAGAGCCTAGTAGCTGACACCAGCTTTACCTGTGAGCAGCCACTTGTTTTTAAATGACCCGATGAGGACTGAGTTGAAACACATAGGTGCTAAGCCCATTTATTAAAGTTTTTTTAGTTTTCAGTACAAGTCCAACCTCTGTCCTTTTTTAGTTTCATGATAAGTCCTTGGATCCAAAGATGCCTGGATTAGTGAAACAGTTCTTCTCAGCCATCAGCTCTGTCTTTAGCCCATGTTGCCTGCAGGGCTGAGCGATTCACTGAAGTTAAAGGAAACTATTGGACACAGGACACAAATAATACTACACAAATATGAATGGTAATGTTGCTCAATAATGATCACGCGGCGCTGTTTGGTAAAGTGGGTTTAGCCACTTCGCTGCTAATTTAAGCATTCAAACTGGGGTTTTCCAAACTCTGGTCAAAGTTCAGTGTTAAGTCTCTCTCCATAGTCTGTTGTAAGGTGAGAGACGCTCCTCCTCCCCTGCTGCTCAGCTGAAGCGCGTCTCTCCATCTCCTCGCTGCAGCTTCGGCTCCATGAGCACATACGCACACACGCACACACACACACACAACTCCGGTTTCCACGCCGCTGACCTCCGTCCTGCTGCTCCGCTGCTACTTGTTTTCATGACTTTTACCCCGGCGACACCAAACAGTCTCTGGAGTGGAATACAAAGCTTCGGTCAGTGGATTAGCACTGACGTCTGGGACTGTTCTGACTGCCAGTGAAGCTTTTAACTGGTTTTGATGAAGACTCTGTCTCCTGTCGGATGATGGCTCTGGCGTCTCCGTCATCCCAGTACTTGCATTATTCTGAAAATCAGCTGTGCTGCTGGTAGATTAAAACAAAACAAACAAAAAAAAAACTCATCAAGTCTTCTACTGTAACTACTGTCTATGCTGAATAACAGAACTCAGTTGTTTATTATGTGTAGAAGTTTGTAGCCACACTTATGCTACCAGGTTGTCTTTCATTTTCTATCAATTAACTTGCTCCTCAGTTGTATGAGTATGAGGACAGATAAACATGGTTTCTTAATGGTTTATTAACAGCTGTAAGTCTGCTAGAGGATAAATCTGAAATGTGAAGAATATGAAAAAGTATTGTAGTGTCAGCCAATCTGTGTCTCATATAAGCACAAAAGGATGAGTTGAGAAAGGAGGGCTTTTGAGCCAAAAAAAAAAAAAAAGTTACAACTCCTGGTTAAAAATAAGGACAGGCTTGTTTATTTAAGGGTCAATAGTTAAATCAAGGTGGATTTGTATAATGACTCCTTGGTCAACAATGTCAGTTTTTTTTTTTCCATACAATGTGATATGTGCTTTAGTGCCTCTGGGGAGGTGGTGGACACCCTGTGTATCCTCAGAAACAAGACCCACCCTCGCCACACTGTGCTGGGCTATTGAGCCTGACCAGCCCATCTTCCCCTGCTTCTCATTTTTACACAGCTCCGCCATTTTCTTGTGATTGGAAAAATGGCCCTGATGCTTCTGAGTCCACAAAAACACATCCCATACTGGAGACTTTTTTTCATATTGTACTTTCTACTTTCAGTTTCTACCTGTTAACTTTTGACCCAGATGTCATCTATTAAAATCTTTTCCAGAACTATACTCTGTTTTGGGAAACAATGGTGTAGTGACCTCTGACCCCGTTATGTACCTATTATAGCAGCAAGGGACAAGTAAAACTGATCACCACTGCTGTTTGTGTTGTTGTTACTCTTTGCTGTGATTGACTTGTGTTGTGTTGATTCCTGCAGCCATTGAACTTCGCTTATGCCCGACCACCGGCGCTTAACATCTATAAGCGTTCACAGGATGAATAAATCCGACAACCTGGAACTGACAGCCAGGTATGTATACATGTACCTTACTGCATTCCTTCATCCGATGACCCATAGGCGGCACAGTGTATCAACAGATCATTTATAATTGTCTGTCTCCTCACCAGCGGGAGTCGTCAGTACCTGAAATTGGTCGACTCCTCCCGCAAGCACTTTCGATTCTCGTCCCAGTGACTGCAGCGGATCAGGACTCTTCTGCACAACACTGAGGATCTCCAACGCAACTGTCAATGAAACTGGACAGTATCAGTGTTCCTACAGAGGCCTGAAAGTCGAAGATGGCAAGACTGCAGCTGAAACGTATCTTGTCGCGGTGTAACTCACATAACCCTGTTGTTTTTGGGTGTAGCAAATATACAGTGGCTGGAGTGACAGTGGCATTATGGTGATACTGTGTTCACAGAGAGACTATGGCAAATATTCTTAACTGGACGAAATCATACTCAATTGTTATTTGATCTCACGTTATACAGTAAAAACAAAAGGTTGTTTGGTCACCTCTCATGGTTAGTCAGTTCCACCCTGACCACCTCCTTGCTATGTCCCTGTCCTGATTTGGTTTAAACATATGTCTAATGTGTTTTTGATTGTGGAATTACAAAGAGTGCCATTTGTGCCGTCTGAGAAAGAATGAGGTGTGTTCATCAAGTGAAGGGGCGGGTGATACCTTGCCCGAGGAGCTCGGTGGAGAATCTCAGCGTTACGCTCCACACTGTAAGGAAGAGTCATTTTGTTCACTTCATGTTTCTGCCAAAATTTTAACAGTCATTAAAAGCTTTTGGTTTTAAAACATAAAATGTTTCAATACTTCAACAGTTGAACAGTGTCAGATTTCCATAACGTTGTTGTACTAAGAAAAGTCAGATTTTAAAAAAGTCTTCAAAATCAAAGCAAAAAAAAAAAAAAGAAAAAAAGCCAGAGATTTTTTCTGTCTCATAATATGGATCAAGCTCTCTAAACACTGGATCCTGCATTTCCCAAATGCAACCATTTGTATCAGTTCAGCTTGTGCCTGGTTAATGCTCATGTTTTTCGACTCCATGCTCCAACTACATAGGCTCTCTGTTGCAAATTTTTGGTCTCCAACGGCCAAAAACGAATCGTAAGGGTTATTTTCAGGCTTTATAGATGACTTTTTTTTTTCAAATGGTTTCCTGTAATGACTAGACCTTTATGTTTAATGGTGGCATACCTCTTTTCAATCATTAGACGTGGACAAAATACCTGCAGTTTATCGTGGTTTCAAGTGAACATATTGAAAAATACATTCTCTGGAGTGATATCAGTTCCTCTGTTGTCCAGAAACTCTGGCCTCTGAAAATCTCATATCAGTTTACATGGTTCCTTTATCTAATGTGGCGTTTAAAAAGTAATGCTATCGTACATAATCAGATAACCCTGCTCATGTGTTACCGACAGCTGTTGATGTATTTTCTAATTCTTTGTTCAAAATCAGTACATTTCTGTGTCTGTCAGAAGTATCCAAATAAGGAGCTTCATCGATGGGAAGGATTCACACTGGGGCAGGCAGACTTCACTGTTCCCAGCTATCTGAGTAAGCTACGCTGGCGTCGTGTCCTGCCAGACCCGCCTCGGAAATGAGGCGTTTAGTCCCCTCTCTACATTGTGGCTGTTGTGGTAAGATGGAAAAAAGATTCACAGAGGAAGAAACTGAATGAATACAACAACAATAAAAAGTGTGTCTGAATGTAGATTGGTTCTTGTGTGTGTGTGTGTGAGAGAGAGAAGAGTAAGAGACAAAGCAACAGTGGTCATGAAAATGGTGAAAGAACTGACTTGGTGACTTGGTGACATTGTGAGTGATCCAGGGAGAGTAGGTGCAGGAGGTAGCTAGTCTCCAAGAGAACAATAGGCCATGGACTGACTGCCATGTCTTCCCTCCCTTTTTCCACGCAGGATACAAGATCTATGACCTCTACACCCCTGACCCGGGCGCAGAGTGAGCTGTCTGTGGGGGAGGCTGGTGCTCAGCTGTACTGCCCACACAGGCTCAGCGTGGGCATCGAGATTCAACTGGACCACTCTGGTCAGGCCCTGGTCAGTTGCCCAGAGGAGTTTTTCCCTTTCTTCTTCTGTGCTGGTTAAAGTCCTTGTATCCGCAATGAAGTCATGTGTTGGGCTTCTATCAACCTGTCTGAATCACCACTGAGGACAGACAGAGATACCAAGTGTTGTATCCTTCCCGTTGTCCTTACTGAAATTCCTCATTTCCTGCCTTCAGGAATCCTTCAGCTCATCTCTAATACCAGGTCAAGTGCAAAGATGATGACCAGATGTTTTCATCTCTTGACTGCTTACATAAGAAAAAGCCTGGAGGCCTAAAAACCAATATCTGGTTTCTTTTTCTGATTGTGTCTAAATATCATATTGCTCTGTGTCATCTTTTAAGCGACAAATACACTTCATATTCGATGTCTCTCTAATGTCAGACCTCAGTAAATGGTTAAAGAGGCCGACCCTTGGGCGCCCACAAGAGGAAGTTGTGGAACTCTCTGGAGCTGTCAACACACCTCACGGTGGAGAGCGTGACAGTTGACCACAGTGGAGAATACACCTGCACTGCGTCCAGTGGACAGATGGAGAAAAGTGCCTCTACGGTGTAAAAAGTGTATGGTAGGTGCCCTCAAAGAACACACAGTTTTGTGACAACTATGTTGTATAACAGTATTAAAGTTATGAAAGTTTGACAACTGCTGTGTGGCATTTCATGCATTATGAACAACAGAACCAGCAGTAAATGGATTGGCGTGTTTTTCCCCTGGATGTGCCCAGTTGAGCCCAAGAAACTGACAAGATATAGGCAGAGGTTATCCAGACAAGGTCTAAATATAATGATTAAATTAATTAATATTATTAAAAGATTGATGATTTCTCCTTACCCAAATTCTAGCTGATTTTGCTCTTTTTGTTTATATTCATTTCAATCATCTCCGATTTGTTTGACCTTGGTACCGTTTGTCATTTATTTATTCTCATTTTCCCAAAACATTAAAATCTTCATTTTGCTGAAAACTTGCGGTGGTTATCCACTGGTAGCTAACGAAAGCGTAGCTAGGTACTTCAACTACATAGCTTCAAACTAAAGCAGCCCAGATAAACTGCTTGGTGGTAAGGAAAATAATAGGAGTTGCAGGGCAAAGTATTTGTATAAGGCTTATTAGTCGTTTGCTTTTTAACAATACATTTAATTATATAACTCACTGTAACATGTACTGATGTTTTCAGTTATATTTTGACTTGTCTATTAACCTTTACTACATTTTGTCAGTACATAGTGCCTTGTGAATCATAATGCTGCATTCTGTGCAATGTTGGCAGAGTGAAGAACAGAAAACACTCGACTCTATTGTGTAAGTGTTAAGGTGGATTTGTTTGTATATGGCTGTTAGTGGTGGCGTATTACTTGGCCATTCTGTAATAGTTTGTTGACATGTCTGTTGTTCTTTTTGTGGGGAGATAACTGTTGGTGCAGAATTCCTGATGTCTCAGATTCAGAATTACAAGCCAGAGTCTGATGTGAACTGTTTCTCCCATTTCTCTGTAATGTACTGTTCAAATAGTATGACATGAATACAGCATAGATGTCATGCTGGGGCACCTGTTTGCTAATTAGGTATCTTCCACCTCCCTTCATTCAGACACTCCTTTGTCTATGATATTTCTGATGATCTTTTAAATATGTCTCAGTGTAACAGACATCCAAAGATTTGTCTTTGGTTTTATTCTCCACAAAGCAAACTCCTCTCTGCTCTGCTGAAATCACATTAAACTACTGTATACTGGAATACTGTTAATTTGTACTGCTAACGGAATTTTGTGGTGTATTTTTCAGAAAACCTTCATTGATATGAAAGAGCCATGGATAAGAAGGTTTGGGGAGGTAAATGTGGGAGATCTGACCACCTAGTCCCTGTCAGGTACTCCAGCCTACCCAGAGCCCAGCTTTAAATGGTATGTTCACTGTAGAATACTAACACTATGGTACCAATTTGTCCTTTACAGTTAAACAGTACTGTATACTGTAGCTGTGGTGACATGTGAAAAAGTTACAGGAAGACAGAATAAACTTTGCGATCTTCTTACAATCATGTCATTCCAGATACTGTGTTACAATTGTTTAGTAAAACTACTCTGCTCTGTCTGCTTAAGGTTAAAATGGCCTACCAATGAAGGATGATTACAGAATAAAACAGAGAATGATGCCCTAAATCATCCATGCAGTCACAGAAATGGATGCGAGGAATTACACACAGTGTCTGATAATAAGAGAACTACAAAGAGAACACAGGCGCTCCAACTTCAACTGCTGGTCAATGGCATGTTTTTTTCCCTGTTTTCCCTTGTCTGTTTCTTCTTTAGCTGCCTGGCGCTGTTGATCAAGAGACAGTAGTGATAACTCTTGATGTCTTCTGGTGCTTCACATATCATTGAGAAGGAGGTGGCTGTGGACACTGATGTATACCTGTATGGCAGCAGCCACACCCTGAGGTGCACCGCTCGTGGATTTCCCACACCTGTGCACATCCACTGGCAGTGTGGATGTCCAAGAGGACATCCAGGAGGTCTTTATGTAAGTCACCCTTCTTCCAGGTGTGTGTGTGTATGAGAGAGAGAGAGGGAGAAAGAGAAAGAAAGAGGGGACTTCCCTTTGGGCACGGACACAGTGTTCATGCCTCTCAGTCACTCATTGTCAACAGGTTGTTGATTTGAGAGGAATAGCTGCTTTCGTGATGTTGACAAAAACAAGAGAAAGAGACAATGAAGTGAACTCTGACCTGATGCAGATCAGCGGATGTGATTCACATCTCCACAACCATTTTAGAAGAACATCAATTATTCAGACTAACGTTTGTTTACTAATTTATTTATTCAGACATCTGTACTACAATCCATGTCCTCTGGATCAGCTGTTGAGTAGCAGCTCTCTGTCTGAGTAATACACTGTACAGACCAGGTTCTCAGCACCACACAGCAACCTCCTCAGGTATGCGGCGATTTGACGGTGTTGACAGAAAGGACGAGATGTATACGTTGACCAGGTTCACTTATCTTCTGCCCTACATCAGAACACTTTATAAGTCCTGCGCTACGTTTCCTGTTATTCCATCTCGCTCTCTGTCAAAAGGCTTCTTCCTGCAGAGAGCTGCGTCTCCTTGATAATACTTTCTTTCCCTCGTTATCACATACCCAAGTTTGCGGTCACATTTGAAATATTCCTGTATATTTCCGGTGATTTTAACCTGACGGCACTTTGCGTCTCAGATAAAAATAAATGCCCAGTGTGGTAAGAAGACAAAAAAAGGAAACTCATCTATTTTTTGCCAATAGAAACATGAAAAACAAGAAGTATTCTGAATGTCCTCTATGAAAAAATTTATCCCTAGGTCTCTGTTGTGTGTCATACATCAGTGTTAATAAGCATTTGTTGTATCAGTGAGGTGAAGAAAGCTGCTCCATTTTATTATCATTATGCAGCACTTTGCACAGTTGCTGCTTCACCACTATGAGAAAAGCAAAACATTTTGGTTAACTGCTTTGCTCTTTTGTCCAACAGGTCAAGGCTGATAAAGTCTGAGATACAGCAAGGTGTACAGGTTGGAGGTAAAGCAACAGCTCTGGTCACAACCACGTGGAAGAAATTATGACGAACACTGATCCGCCAAAGGTAAATAATTCCTCTGATGACACCTTCTTCTGTATAGAAACCTGGTGTATTGTGTCTGTAGCCTGATAGTTTGTTGTACCTGTATTTAATGTACCAATTATTGGCAAAAATAAGTGTGTTTCCAAAGAAAATGTGAGCTCACTGAAGATTCAGAAAGCAGGCCCACGCCCTCTACAGATGCATGGCTGCCAACAAAGTAGGAGAGGATTCGCGCATCATTTTCCATGTGACCGCGTGAGTGCTTTCTCTTTCTTCTTGTTCCATTAGAGGCGCTTTTCTGGGACATTCAGTATCCCTCATTATATTCTTATTCTTGCTTGTGTCACTTGGGTGGCCTTGATTAGTGTGTCACCATCAATCAGCCTTAGAGGCTCATGGATGTAGTTTTTGAGGTGTAAAGAGGACTGGTTGATCTACGGCAGCCTGGCCTGGTTTAGAGTGTGACCAACATCTCAGGTCAGAGCAGGTGGCATGGGTGCAGCCTGCACCGCTCCTGTCGTTGCAGCCGAGGCCCCTGTCTGGGTGGTGCTGTCCCAGCCATGAGCCACCAACATAACACTGGGTGCAGCTGCTCAGCGCATCCCGTCAGGATGAGGGGCCCTGTCGCTGTGGTGGAAAACATCAAGGCGAGGAGAACTTGTCTGCTCATAGAGCTCTCTCAGAGGTTAGATGAACTTGGGCTGCTTTTTATTCAGTTGCTCACATGGAGAATTATGATCGCAGGTTTGATCGGGTTTATGTGCTGCAAAAACACAAAGCATGATTTTTTCTGATCATATTTTCAACTCTCAGTGTGGAGCTACATGCCTGCGCCAGATGATTATTGTCACAACATTTATATTTTTTCAGTGGGATTTAAATGAGTTTCTAATGATTTTAGGTCTGGGCTAGGATCTTAATAATTTAATGACCAAAAAGTTAACGTAAATTAGCGATTACTCTCCATTGTGTGATGCTGCTGGGACACCAAACCGTGGGTGTGGGATAAAACAACCACTGTGAGGTGGAGGGCTCGATGAGCATAGCTTTTCAGAGAAAGCGGGCTCACTTTCACAGTCGTGCTGCTGTAAAAAGCACCTTTGCGTTGCTTTTCAGGTGTTATTCTGAGCCAGCACAACCGTGTTTTGACCATTCAGCGTGTGAAGAAGGAGGACGGTGGTCTGTACAACTGCACTGCGTGTAACAACCTTGGCTGTGACACCTCACTGGCCTTTCTGATGACTGAAAGTCAGTCCAAATCAAGCTAATTCTAGCTAATGATATTTACTGATAGTATGGAGGGATTTACGAGATAATGGGGCACAGAGGTGTAAAATTCTAACCTTTACATAAAACCAAGACATCCAAACTGCATTGAGACTGTGTGCTGCATTGTTTGCAGTCGTTGAAATTTGCCTCTCTTTCTTGTCATTTTTTGTCTTTTATACTTGTTTTGTATCTCTTTGTAGTTGCTTTGTCTGCCTCTTTGTGGTCATTCAATTAAATTTCCCACAAGAAATGTTGACAGCCTCTTTAAACCGGGAGGCTCTGGCATGGGGCCTCTTACCCTTTGGGCCTCTGGGTCTGTGCCTGATAGGCTCGTTCAAGTATGGCTGATTGTAAAGAATAAACTGTTCATGGCTCATTCAAGTGAGTTTAGTCTTAACCTCTTGGCAAAAACACTGGCGCTCACACAGACCTTGTGTTTTATAACTGGCCTCAGGTTTTTACATCACACATACGACATTTTTATTATCAAAGATGTAGTGTAATAATAACTTTGCTTCCGCATGACAGGAAGTTGGCCCGGTTAGCGCACATCCTCCTGGGAGTTTCTAAATCTAAAACAATGAGGAGGCTGCAGGACAAAAGGAGAGCCAGCCCTGCCCCAGCTCTAGCCTCAGCTCCTGTCCACCCTTTTCTGTCCTCAACACAGAGACAGTGACAAACAAAACAAACACTAACTGAAACCAGGGGCCTACGTGACCTGGTCCCATGTCAACAGAATGCAGACCCAGTTACAGTATTAGCTCTGCTCAGGCGCCAGCTCTGCTAACGGGGCGTAACCAACCAGTAAATGTCTTGTCTCATGTTGGTGAAACAGTCACAGGCAGTATCTTTGTGGCTTCAGTGGGCCCTGGATTCCACTTAATCAAAATATGTATGATATTTATGAGATCTGATGCCACAGTAGTCCCTCATATGAATTACATGATGCCAAGTCGCCAAGCCAGACATGGAAGAAGTGACAGCCATCTGTGGCGTAACTAACTGATTTTAAAAACACATTTTATAATAAATTTAACAATGAATCTGGAATGAGAAATTCTCGCCTAATAATTTTTGATCCCAAAACGGAATTGAAGCAGAGAGAGACAGTTTATTATACCACATAGTTACAAGCTACTATGGCTCTGATTGGGTTCGTCCAAGTTGTCTTTGGCAGTAGCTGTTCGTGCTGACTGCTGACCATTTGTTATGACTAGATAAAATATCAGTCTGCTTACAGTCAAGAGTCTCCTTCCTCCTACCCAAACACAGACACACACATAGACTTGTACATGCCAAAGACAATGACAAACCCGTCTGAAATTTATGCAACACTGCCAAGTCACGTCATCGAAATTATACTTGATATTCCATTGTGACTGTCCCACATACTTTCATGAAGAATTTGTCAAATTAGTTGCATGATCTGTTCTTTGACTCTTTATTATAAGGTCATTCGTGAATACCTCTGCAAATCATATTGTTGTGTTTATTCTAGGTGCAGAGGAAAAGACAAATGTGGAACTGATTGTTCCGATTGGGTCAGTGGTCATCGCCATGTTTTTCTGGTTGCTGATCGTCTTTGTCATCCGTGGAAGAAAAAGAGTAAGAACTTCCTCATCCTCATCCTCCCTTTGCCACTTTTCCTTCCTTGGATTTTCCCTCTGAGTTCACAGCACAAGAGACCCGATAATGGTTTTAAAAATTGCAGCTAAAACACACACATGCACTGGCACACACACACTCGCGGTGTATGACTGATTAATCAGTCACTGGAAAACTGCTGTACAGTTTTAATTTTGTGAAAGGGGAGAGCTGAGTCAAATACTAGCTCATTAATTCACACATTTCATCTCTGCTTGTTTCTCATATTTCTCACTCTATCACTGTTTCAGCCAAATGGTGGGGATCTGAAGACGGGCTACCTGTCTATGATCCTGGACTCAGAGGACATGCCCATGGACGAGCAGTGTGAAAGGCTCACGTATGATGCTAACAAGTGGGAGTTTCCTCGGGACAGGCTGAAGCTTGGTGAGACACAAGTCTGATTCAGTCTAGAGAGTACTGTAGGGTATTTTTCAACCTGTCACAAGACACTGAATCCCTACAAGTCCCTAAATGGCAGCTCAGTTACAAAGGAAAAGCAAAGACAGTCTCCCTTAAAGAACAGTTGGTCGTCCCACCACTTTGGGCCAGACTGGAATATTTCAGCAACCCTCAACAGCATTGTCATTAGCATTGTAACTGCGTGGATTTTAGCATGCTGACATTAGCATGCAGCACAAAGCTAAAGTTCAGACTCATGGAGTTAGCGTAGCTGTGTAGAGTTGCATTTTTTTTTTTTTTACATGTTTGAGAAAAAGAAGAAAATTCTAAGTAAGAAAAAAAAAGAATGATTAAAAACAGATATTTATGATTATGATTTATGATTACTTACTTCTGCAGTTACCAGAGGGTGTATAAAAAGATTGTGGGGAAACTCATCTAACTTGAACAATTAGAGGTTATGATTTAGTAAGAAAAAATGTATAGTTATTAGATAGGACCTGCAGATATTAATCAGTTTTAAGACATGCTTGTGGGTGAGCAGATAAGATGGAATAGAAAGCTAAAGGAGATGGATAAATTATTTAGATATCTAAATATTAAAATGAGACCAAGCTGCAACTCCAGGGTCACTTCTTGCTTGAGAAAAAAACTAAGGTTATGTCTGAAATCACCACCTATACTATACACATTCAACATGCACTTTATTAAAAACACTTTTACGCCTGTTAATCAATTAAAATTATCCAGTGGCAACAGTTCAGTGCATAACATCATGCAGATACAGTGTCAGGAATCAGTTAATGTTCATATTAAACTTCAGAAGGAGGGAAAAAAAGTGATCTCAGTGACTTTGACTGTTGGTGCCTGACAGGCTGGTTTGTGTATTTCTGAAACTGCTGGTCTCCTGGGATTTTTCACATCTCCTGAGAATTTCTCTAGAGTTTATTCAGAATGGTGCCAAAAACAAAAACATTCAGTGAGCTGCAGTTCTGCGGGCAGAAACGCCTTGTTATTGAGAGAAGTCAGAGGAGAGTGACCAGAGTAGTTGGAGCTGACAGAAAGACAAACAGTAACTCAAGATAACCACTCTTTACAACTGTGGTTAGCAGAAAAACATGCATGCTGCTACAGCAGCAGAAGAGGCTGATAGGAATGTTATTAGTTTTTCAAATTTTAGGTAATAAACCAATAATAAACCTATTGCAAATCATCCACAGTTGTCAACATCTTGTTGGTGCTGGAGGAAAAGTCAGAGGATCACAAAGTCAGTAGGAGACATTATCTGGAGACCAAGAATGTCAAAATTTAATAGCAATCCAACCAATAGTTGTTGAGATATTCCAGTCTGGTCCAAGTGCTTGGTGGATTACTTTTATATCTCCACTGATGGTGCTGCCTGCAAGGCATCATGACAAATGTTTTGCATTAAAGGTGAACCACTGGGACGAGGAGCGTTTGGCCAGGTGGTAGAAGCAGCCGCCTTTGGCATTGAGAAAGCAACTACATGCACCACTGTTGCAGTCAAGATGCTTAAGGGTGAGTATTTTGTCCTCCAGTACACTCACTGAAAACCTCCAAAAACACATAACTTACATTTATCTCTCTGTGTTACAGAGGGAGCCACATCTAGTGAGTACCGCGCCTTGATGTCAGAGCTAAAAATTCTCATTCATATTGGACATCATCTCAATGTCGTCAACCTTCTGGGAGCCTGTACAAAGCCTGGGGGTGAGTCATCATACAAAGCACATGCCTGGACTGTACATCATTACTTTGTCCCCTTTGGTTTTCCAAGCACACAGCGTTCCTGACCAATTTTCTTCTTTATGCGAGCTAGTGATGCAACTCAACAAGTGTTCCCTGACCTAATTACACATTGCCTTCAAACACAAAGTTAACTCTTTTGGGAAGACTTCGATTTATTTTCCTTTCTCTTTAATATGCCTTACACCTCTTATTAAATCAGCCTTTAGATGTCCTCTGTGGTCCTGTATTGTGTAGTTTCAAGTTGTTGATCCTTCTTTGATCCTTAACCTCCTCTTCCCTCTCTCTGCAGGGCCACTGATGGTGATTGTAGAGTACTGTAAACATGGAAACCTCTCCAGCTACCTGAAGAGCAAGCGTGGAGAGTACAGTCCATACAAGGTTAATGATGTGTAACCCACATGCAGCCAGTAAAACGCAGCCAACCCTCTGATGTGGTTACACTAAGCCCAGACGGCTGCACACAGTCACATCATTGACCACAGACCGTTAACACAGCAGTGAACTCCAGTGCTGAATCCAAAAGAATACCTTCATCATGAATATTACGATATAAGATATATATAAGATTTTTCTTAAATGATATCTGTGTGTTCCCATGGTCAACAGAGGAAGCGGGTGGATAGCCAGAGGTGGGCGTCTGCAGAGGAGGATGTGACTGGAGGGGATCTGGGTCTGGGGAAGATTGCCCAGCTGGACATCTGCACGGGAACAGCTGTCTGCTCCGCAGCTGGAGACAAGGCTTCAGGCAGCAACATGGACTCTCAGGAAGGTGCTGAGGACAATTCTGAATGGCACACTTTTCATTTTTGCGCACAATTCAGTGCTTTGCACACTTGGCTCACATTTGTGATTGTAAAATGCATCATGTGACCACAGAGAGCTCAGACGATGACCATCTGACCATGGAGGATCTGATAAGCTACAGCTTCCAGGTGGCCAAAGGCATGGAGTTTCTGTCCTCTCGCAAGGTGAAACTACAACTATTTGGAAATTTGGCATCAGAAACTGGAGATAACAATCACTCTTTAATGCATGAGAATGTAAATCCTGTTTCTTTTTTTCTCTGTAGTGTATCCACAGAGATCTAGCAGCCAGAAACATCCTGCTTTCAGAGAACAATGTGGTGAAGATCTGTGACTTTGGCCTTGCTAGAGATGTCTACAAAGACCCTGACTATGTCCGCAAAGGAGATGTGAGTCCTCTAAACTGATGTATGGACTATCCATCATGTCATTAAGGTTATTTGAAGCAGTGAAATGTACATCTTCATCTTGCTACAGGCACGTCTCCCTCTAAAGTGGATGGCTCCTGAGACCATATTCGACCGGGTGTACACCACACAAAGTGATGTTTGGTCCTTTGGGGTCCTTCTCTGGGAGATCTTTTCTTTGGGTAAGCCAAGTAGTAATCACTCACATACCTAACACTGGATACATATGACCACCGCGTATGTGTCTTATCACCTACGTCATATCTCTTACAGGGGCCTCTCCCTATCCGGGTGTTTGCATCGATGAATCTTTCTGCAGAAGGCTTAAGGAAGGCACCAGGATGAGACCCCCAGAATACGCCACCACTGAGATGTGAGTGGAAAGTTAGCATGTTGCAGTTAAATGCATGACAGAAATATGAGGTCTTACTATCATCCAATTGACTGTGTGTGTGTTCATAGATACCAGACCATGTTGGACTGCTGGTTGGATCGTCCTACAGACAGGCCGACGTTTGCAGAGCTGGTTGAACATCTGGGCAATCTGCTACAGGCCAGTGCTCAGCAGGTGTGTGTGTGTGTGTGGATCAAAACAAAAGCCCACTGTGCCCCTATCTAACTCCACATTTTAGGTATCTTTGTCACAGCTGTAGTTCAACAGCTGAAAACATTTAGGCTCTCTGAAATGTTGTCAACCTCAGAAACAGTATTATATCAGATGTACCAGTTTGTGCTCTGAGCGGCTTCAATGATCCATGATGCAATGTTGACTAAAGGCACACACGTTTCCCTGCTAATATCTGTCCCTGTATATCCACAGTGCTGCCAAGTCATTCTGCTAAATTGAGGAAACAATCACTTGAGTCTGAAGTAGAATAAACAGGCTGATGCAAAATGGTTACAGCACAAAGAAGAGTAATTACAGGAATATATTTAATATCACCAACTGATCATTTTCAACATTATTATTATTTTTTTGGCTGTACTGTAAATCAATTTTTTCTACTCATTTGTGTGCAATCAGTTGATCCAGTGTGTATTTGAGGTGATATTATCAGAGTACTCTTTGTCTGTAGGACGGGAAGGACTACATCCCCCTGACAGCAGGTGAGACAGAGGGATCACCAGTGGCCCCTGACCCCAGGAGCCCCTACAGCAGACCTCAAAGTCGGGAAATCCTGGAGGCTCAGCTCCACTACGACAGCCCGCCGTCCCTTGGGTCAGCATGATGATCTTATCTGTCACTCGGCACTGTTACTGTAAATGTTAAAGCACTCAGCAATGAATCTCTTTGACTTATGCCTTTTGTGCAGACCGTCCCAACAGAGTGAAAGGTGCAGTCGGCCCCTCAGTGTGAAGACGTTTGAGGACATCCCTGTGGCACACAGCATTGTCATGGTGAGTGTCAACCAGCACAAACACCTCATTCATAAAACCAATGCACTTGTTCTTACATTTGTGGAATTCAGACAAATTTTCTGAAATGTTGTTTTCTTTCAGACACTTTTCTAAATCTATAAAATCAACCCCAACTGACTACTTTTGAGTTACTATTTTATTATTTTTCATGATTTTTTTAAAGGAAGTTTGTCATGTGGCTGTGTAGAAATGAGCTAAAATAATTAGTCAAGTAATTGATCAGCTGACAACAGAAAATTATTACTGATGAAAAGCTACTGATAATTGATTAACCTTCTCAATCATTTTCAAGCAAAAAAATGTTGAATATTTCCTAGTTTTTTGTTATTTTTTACATTTATAACTGAATTTCTTTGGGTTTTGCACTGTTAGACGTATTTTCACTATTTTCTAACTTTTTATAGATAAATAATCATAAAATAGATTAGATTGGTAATAAAATAGTTGTTGCAGCTCTAATTTACGGGCAAAGAAAGGAGGAAACTAAAGAATGTGAATGAGGCAGGAAGTATCAATCACCTGTGTTGATTTCAACTGTTGACTCTTCTGCAGGAGGGTCACACAGACAGTGGCTTCTCACCAGAGGAGGTCAAGGGTCTGAATCAACACCTGCAAACCACGCCCAACTTCAGGTGAGGACTGAGCATCAGGATATAACCAACATTACATTTTTACTCACTATTATTTGGGAGTTGTAAATTCCTTTATTCATTTTCTAAGTCTAAATCTAATGTTTGTTATTGCAAATGTCTCCCTCTTATTTTCTCTCCTTAGCCAACTCCTGCGCTGTAAGAGTAAAGAGTCTCTGGCCTCAGAATCGTCCAATCAGACGAGCGGATACCAGTCGGGGTACCACTCTGACGACACAGACACCCCAATCTATGCTAACGAGGAGGTGATAATGAAGCACAACATGCTGAAGAAGAAGCCTCCACTGCCCAAGATACCTGACAAGTTCAACGTGGAGATCCGTTACAGCACGCCACCTGTCTGACCCCCAAAATATGTCCTCCCCACTAGAACCTTATCCCTGAGTGTTTTCACTGTACAGTATTTGTTCACCTTTCACAGGTATCACACTTTAGGAACAATGACAACACATGCAATAGAGCTCCGTTTGCTGTGGTGTTGACATGTTTTTCAAGAGATAACTTAATTATTCAGCAGAGAAACATGAAGGTTGTATGAAAAGTTGGTCAGCGCAGCTCTCCTTGGACAGCCGGAGGAATGCTATCATGTTTACACAGCGAGTAAAAGGTCTGGGCAGCCGAGACACAAGGACACTCCTACTTCCTGAGGCAAAATCCACCCACTTCCTCTATTGCAGGAAATGGCATCTGGAATTTTTAGATAATTGAATCAGCAAATGTTTTCTTTTTTCATCCATTTTTTTTTTTTTTTTTGTCAGCACACTTAGTAGCTGGTAAGGAGGCAGTTCTCTTATCTCAATCTTAATCATTTGTACAGTTCCTTTATTCATATAGCTTACAGTATTTTATTGAAAGTGTATTACTAAACTTGCAATAAATGTAACTAGTTTTATAAAATAAAAATACTCACAGATTAAGATTGCTCTTTTGTGTGTGTGTGTGTGTATATGTGTGGGTTTTTTTTCACATGGAAAGTCTGTCGTACTCGTAATTTTTGTTCATCCCAAACATGATCAGTGTGTGTTTGTCTGTTTCTTCATATCATACATGTCTCATTTCCTCTCTCTGTGTCTTACACAAAGGAAAACAATACTTTCTCAGCCTTGGTCATTTGTTCTGTGTGTGTGTGTGTGTGTGTGTCCTATAGGAACAATGCCCCTCTAGCCTTGGGTATTTTCTTAGCTGTGTTCAGTTCATAGTGCCCATAATAGCCCTGCCAAGGCCAGTGTGGGCCAGTAGGACAAAGTAAAGGGTACATTCAAAAAGCAGGTGTGAAATCTTAGAAGAAAAACAAACATCCACAAAGGATTTTAAATGCTCTTTTCCACATTTCCATGACTTGGAATTAGGCATGACACCCACACTACCACCTGAGAGTGGTTGGTGTTGTATGTTGACTTGTTATATGAGACAGTAAATGGTTATGGAGTGATACTGCAACTACTGATGCTGGACCTAACAGCTTAGAGATATATGGTTGGTTTGCGTGGATGGTAGTACATGAGAACACAAAGTATTTTGTCTACAATCAAGGACAACAAAGTTGCCTAATTATAGTGTACAAGAGGAAACAACTCGCTGCCTCTGAGGAGTAGTTTCCACACTTCCACATGTAACACTGGGAGTTAAATTTAGAAAGTCCACCCCATTACTGCTGCAGGAGGCCACAGGGGCAGCTTAATGTCTCTGTAGGTGAGGATTTTTAAACCTCATGTTTTTTTGTGTGACACACAGTACAGGACTGGCCAGGTCAGGAGTCGAACCAGGGACCAGCTGCTTAAGGCACATGCCCCAACCATTCGGCTACGGGGGCACCCTAAACCTCCTCAGCAAACTTTTACTGACACTTGCAGCTTCGGCAAAAGCAGAAATAGCAGATATAAGAAACTATGATTGAGAAACAACTTTTTAACGGAAAAAAGATCAATACATTAGATAGTTGCTAAAAATTAGGATCACTCTCTCTAATCAGTCATTGTTCATATTTCCCACCTTTTTTTAAATTTTGGGATAGCTGAGCAACAGTGCCCTCTGCTGTGTCAAAGATGTAATTCAGTAAATAGTCAATAGTCATAGGGTGAGAGACGGGGCACACCCTGGATAGATCAATAAATAATAATCATTTAAAATTACATCAGTGTATTCAATTCAAAAAATGGAATCTAAGAAAATATGTGAAAATGCTGTGTTAAAAGATAAAATAAATGACAGGATTTACAAATTGAATTAAGAATACATATTCTAATCAGGCTTTAAAAAGGTGATTTCCATTTCTGTTTCCATTTTCATTTTCCTAGTCGCTATTCAATTTGTTCAGTCATTTAACTTCTCCTTTTAGCATCTCCATTTAGTCTTTTCATGACAAAAGGTAAAACTAAAGTCTTCTCGGTCCAACTAAACAATGTTGGAAAAGACAGCCAAGGTGTGGCTCTCTAATCAGTCAGAGAACTCGTGACATCCCATGATGGATTAATATTTCATTTGTAAAGTTGTTTTTATAATTCCTCTGTTTATTGCCCAGTGAATTACTTTGTATAATTATCTATTTATTTATAGATTCAGAATTTGCAAACAAATGTACTGATGCTGTTTTTTTATTGTTCAGTTAGTTATTAATACATGAAATGCTTCATTAGTATTTCAGTAACACTTCTGGTCTTCCATATTCAGTAGATCAGACAAGTGTTAAGTAAATGATATCTGTGAAAAAGGTCAAGTTGTCTAGTAAATATAAAAGCATTGATTTTTATATGACACATGCCTCAAATCACTGTGTCTTGCTGGTGTGTTTAGAAGACACAGGACTTGTATCTGGGACAAAGGAATGACACATCTTCCACAGCAGGAACCCAGTCCAATTTCCTGAGGAATGGACAAACAGGCCGAAGGCAGTTCTCTGTACCAGCAGGAAATAAGTTGGCACTCACAAACAGACACCGCCAGTCTCGATGTAATAGTACACACTGAGCCAGCCAGGCTGCCAGCTCACCAAATGGAGCCAGACCAGACAGATAAATATGCAGAGAGACTCTCCCCACATACACATATGCATCTGGCAGCCGGTGCATGATTCTTAGCAGCTGTAGGTAGTGAGATTAAGTTAACTAAGTTAGTGTGGACAAATATTAACTGGCCAAATTAGGGAGAGCGTGCTTTCTCTACTCCTGCACAGATACAGTTATTGATTCTTTGTGCCATGGAGATACATAGAGAGATTGTGAAATAGCTCAGAAACAGTAATTATGATTTGATTATATGGTTGACATAGCTTAGAGTGATGGAAAAAGAAATGGATAAGTGATGATTGACCCAGATAGCTAAACATAGTTATAGCTTGCTAAAGTGGTGGATGAACTGGTAAAATAGCCAGAAACAGGAATAGTTTCTCCCATTTCATGTGCTAATGAAGGCTTAACCAAACAAACTGACAGCTCAATTGTATGAAAAATGTATGAAAGATCTAGTGTTGAATATTGTAACACTATCCACTTCTTAAGTGTTAACATCCAGTTTAATATGTATTCAAATGAAGATATTTGGAGCATGTTGGATAATAAGGGTCGGGAACTGCAGTGTACGAAAGCATACACATGTGATCACTGAATAAACTGAAATAAAACCAACACAATTTCTCACAATGTACAGCTCCACCCTGACTCTCAGCACATGATCTCACACCGGGATGAGGCAGAAGGATCATCTGACTTCTGTTTTATTCAAGCTATAACTCCCACCACTGAGTGGTAGTAATGCTCTAACATCAGCTCCCAAAACTGAGATCACAGAGAGGCACAAAAGCAAGCAGGATCTTCTATGACACTTGATGGCACTCCCAGAGATGCTGATGGTATGTGACATTTTGGTATGTGAACAGAAATGAGACAAGATAAGAGTGCCTCACAGGATCATGCTCACACGAAATCTAGCTTGCTCTTTCCAATCATCTCTCTAATCACATCAGAGAAGATTAGCTGAAATCCAAGACACATTTACAGACCCAGACGCACACATGCACACTAAGTATGGAGTTGAAAGATTGGCCAGATATAAATCAGTTTACCACTCAGAGATAACAAACTGTGATTTCCTATAACCAGGTTCCGTCATTTGACTGTCAGTTTACAAATACTTAAATAACCTGTCTGAAAAAAGGAGGAAGGAAGAGAAAACTACTACCAGTTAGCTGAATTTCTAATACACTATTGCACTTGCACACAACACACAGACACACAGACACAGATTGATTTAACAGATAAACCTGTCTCACTGACAGGCCCATAGCAGCTTTGTCAGACGTTCTAGTCATATGCCCTGAGCTTTTAAAGGCCACTTGTACAGGCCTGTCACTCACTTGCTGGCAGTCAAGATTGACTTGGGTGATACACAACAACAATTTAGCGGCAAATCAACTCCCATGGCATTTTGGAGACAGGGAGGGAAGAAGTAGCCTCAGAGCAAATTTGCTTTTTGTGTGAATTTTTTCAGACAAAAGCAGTATAAATGGAAAGTTAAGTGATTTCATGCAATTAAAGTACAATAATTCAAGTATTAATGGAACCGCAGTTAACAAACAATAAGAATGACATGGTGTGACAGGGCAGTGTAAATTGGATGATTTATTGCTGCCAACCGAGGCTAGAGGCTGACTGTGAGTTTTGTTTTGTTTCACTGTGGGTAGAGTCTGGGAGGGGAGGTGATATGGAGTTCTGTTGCAGCCTCTGGGCACAGACTGTGAGCAATGTTCCTATCATTCTGTCAGTCTGACCTCCCAATTGCCTGCAGGATACGCTGCTGGGCTGCATGGAAGTTCTCTCTCCAACACAGAAACAACATGGATGATCTGTGTGTTATTGTGTGCAGCCTGGCAGTAAAGCTGTTCATACATGCTCTGAATTTGGGAGATGTTTTTATAGTTAGGGTTACATCTACGGTTTGTGAGCTTGGCAGTGTGATAATGTGATTGACTGGAGAGAAATTCTCAAACTGTGTTTCATATCCATTGTTACATATGATGGCCTGTAAGAACCAATTTAATATGGTTGGTGCACAGTACAATGGTCTGTTTTTCTACATTCAGTGCTGTTATCTAATTGAATTTACATGCTAATATTCCACTGGATTATATTGTATAATAAAATGTATAATGCACAGTCCAATGAACAAGCACTGACTGAAACTTCAATTTATTTCACCATTTATCCACTCTTAATGGCTTACTTTAAGCTAACTACTGACACTTTTGTCCTACTTTTAGTAATCTGTTTTAAAGATGTATCCATTACCTTTAACAATTTCAACTTTTCTGCTTGCTTGATAATGTTTTCGTGCATTCTGATCACTTGACATACATGTTTAATCTCTCTCTCTCTCTCTCCATATATATAGTAGTTGAGCCTCTTCCCAGTCTCTCCCAAAGCAACTGCAAAAGTACCTATCTCTCGGGGTATGATTAACCCTGTTTGTGAGTCCCTGAAACTATAATGTTTCAACAGTAAACAAGTGAATCATTTGTGCCTCTGGCTTAAGGCTAATTGCCTTTGACCAGTGTGTCCATAGGATGTGGCAGTGTGCTAGACACAGTACTTAACCCCACCTTATCACATCTCAGATTCACCTACAGGGGGCACCACATACCTCATCTAGTGACTGCTGACTAACAAGTGGATCCTACATCATGTCAATCTGATCTCTACTTTCACAAAGTTTGTATGGAAGCTCTGAAATGTTGTGGCACAACTCATATCCTATATGTGTTGACAACTCTGTAGTCATAATATCATCACTGACACCTGAAATCAGTGATCCACCTTGCAGTCCCTGACAGGAAGTGTGCTGCCCCACCTATCCATCAATCAGTGTCTTGTTTTTATGAGGTAGGTGACAGACACTGTCAACCTCTGCAGTGCATCTCAGAGTTTAGAGGAAACATAAACACATTTAGAGCATCTCGTGTCAGGATGGGGAAAGGAGGAGTGAGTGACATTCCTTTGAAAAAAAAAATAAGGTGACAGATTTACTGTAAGCGCAGGTGTGTAATATCAAACACACCTGAGCACACCTAATTTCCCCAAACATCTGCCAACACACACTTGAATCAGAGTTAGAATTTAACAGACAGCTGGCAGAGATCCAAACCAACCAAATTTAAACTATGTTAACTACATTTAAACAGCCATGTTAGCTCTGACCAAAATATGCTGTGTTTAATATCAGCAAGGGTTTACAAAAACAGAACTATACTGATAATGCTTTGTTGATCCGTTTATTAAAACCCGCCTGCAGTTCAGTCCTACTTTCTTATATTTGGGAAACAGCCACACAACAATAGGGGATGGAATTTATCAAGATGCTCTACATTTTTTGAAAAGCAAAAGAGGAAACCGTTCTAGGGTTACTGACATGGATTGAGGATGTGAACAGAAACATAAGGGCCATAAAAATGCTGGACATGCTGGAATTTGAACTGTATCTGAAGAACAGCATAGACTGGAATATGAAAAAATGTGCGATAAATTACATTACAGGGGCTTTTGAGGAAATATGGGAAAGAGATGTTGCTCGTAAATTTAACAAAAAGAGATTAAAGTAGATTATGAAAAAGTGCTTTCATCTGTAGGAATTGTTTTGAGTAAGACGCCTTGAAATTATGACAAGATAATAAGTGAAATAATATAATAATAGTAAAATGCTCACAGATGCATCACAGTAAATTATCCATTTAGAACACCCATGACCAAAAACTCTAAGGAGATTACTTACTTTATTTTATCACACAGACCCTCAAATTTCCCATGGTACTTTTTATCCACATCACTTTGTTTACAAAATTTACAAAAGTGAGTGTGAGGACATGAGTGAAATGGCCCAGCTCCGGCCAAACATTGTTAATGTAACACAACTATCTGCAGCTGGTATCGGGGCATGAACTAAATGATTCCTACGCAACTGCACTGTATATTCGCAACAATTGATTGCACAATTATCCATTATGTATTGAGTGAAGCAGGATGTGCTGCCTCACTGTTATTGTGTCTCATGGTCCTACAAGGGGCTGAAATCTGCAGAGCCAGATAAGAATACCGGCTGGACTGTCCATTCACAAATTTCTCATGAGGTCACTCAGCTGCTGGATATTAAAAGCCAGTGGGTTGGTTGGTGGGGAGGGGGAGAAACAAGAAAGTATAAACCCTCAGGATGTTTTTCTCTCTGTCATGATAACATTGCTGGTTCCTTCCTTCGAAAAAGGAATGTCCAGCTACTGTGACTACACTTCATATCAAGGAAAAGAGAAGTATCTGTGTCACCACTACCTCTTTGTGTGGGAGTGTGTATGTGCACGTGTCTTTGGTGAATAATTAATTCACAAGTGTTGTTGTGCTGGTCAAGCACAGCTGTACAGGAAGGAGACCCTCTCAGGTTATCACTGCTCTCACCGGACACTCACGTCATTCCCCAGCCATAGTGCAGATGCGTGTTTTCTCTGGCCTCGGAGGGAAAATGTGGCGGGGAAACTACTGTGCAGCAGACACAACACTGATTGATTGAGTCCTTAAAAAGGAACTTAAACTAAATTCAAGAGAAAGTTACAAAACCAAATAAGCTAAATCACGAAAGTACACTGTTACTGTGAGTCCTATTAAAGTAGTAAAGTGAAGTCTTCATCACAAAACAGCAAAAGTTTGTGTCTTCTGAGGAAAACCTTCTCTTTTGGAAGCCTTTCGTTCCAGTAAACTTAAAGACAATCATTGTGGACTGTACACTGAAATCACACCTATGACTTTAGTGTTTCAAATTAAGATCTTTCATTAGGCCTAATTGGTAAATTGGTTAACTAGTAATTAGCAGTGAAAAATAAGATCATGAGAGCATATATTTTTGGCATGAGGTTGCAAGTAAATATACTGTACAAAGGCCACAGGGCCATAACTGAACCTTCAGGTATGTCAAGTTAACTCCTTATACATGGCCTTGCAGGTGCTAACAGGACGATTAATATGTTGATCAATTCTACTAGAGGAAGTGAATCCAGAGAAACAAAAACTGTCAGAGGAAGAGGAATCTTAATATTAAATGTATTATTTACCATCTGTTAAAAAACACTTCTCTGCAATGAAATACCCAGATTGAAATGGCTTTAACAGCCCATTGCTTGAGTAATAGTATCTTGATTTCTCAGCTATTATTCTTTCCAGATGTTTAGAAGTAAATGAAAGATTTGAATTAGCGACCACACCAGGCCCAAGTAAACACTCAGTAAGAGCTGCTCTGGCAGTCAAAGGGAATAAACGTCAGCGGAGAGAGAAGTATTTAAGATTTTAACAATAGGGATCCTAATATAGACCTTTTCACTGCAGGCAGTTTGGCTTGTCATAGCAGGAAAAGCACAGGTGTTTCTAATAACATTAAGGATGACTTTGTTCATTCATTGCCCCTGGTCTGTTAGAGCACACCACCACAGATGTTTTCTCTTTTGCCCAATTAAAACTCCTTTCAATACTGTGTGGATGTTCAGACTCAGCTTGATTGACATCTTTGTCCTGAGTTTAGATGTAGAAGTTCAAAAAGTAACAGTCAATATAACACAAGTAAAATCATGTTGGCACAAGATTGGCACAACTGAACGGCATCTTCCTATACCACGTTTGGTTGAATATATTTTCCGTACCCGCTGACTTTATTATAGTAATGTACCTAAGCCAGTAGCTCAGATACCCAGGCTTATTCATGGTACCAATTTCCTTTGAGAAGAATAACCAGTAAAACCCCACCATATTGTTACAGTCTAAAAGCCGCTCCTTTCTAAATTAGAACCTCTATCCCTCTTTATCATCTTAAATCAAAAAATGCAGTTCAGTGTCCTCACCCAGTCTGAGCAGAGGTCAAATTAGTGCAATGTTTAATACCTGCTTGAGTATGTGGGAGTTAACCTGTTGCACAAACTTGTAGCAAAGCAGGTGACAGGTGAGGTCTAACGTTTGTATGAATTCTATTACTGATGTGGATCCATCCACAAGTTTCCATGTGACAACTTGTTCCCCAAGTTGATCTGGTCTTTGTATTTCACAATTGTCTGGAGGAGTAACTATGACACAAATAAGAAAACTTACCAGTGAAATGTTGATACATTTATTACAGTAAAATCAAGGCTCTAACAGATTTGCTGCAGCTGTGTCTCTGTAAATGTGAACAGGTTGAGCCACAAACGGCTGCTAGCTCATCATTCAATTTTTACACCCTTCCAGGCATTAGGATAAGGATTGATTTCTGCTTACAGTACGTTTGTTTTTAATAAATATGTATTGTCCTTAAATATGTATTTTATTCAAGTCTGTCATGGTGAATTTACTCAGAGGTTAAATACCTGGGACTCCCCAACCAGTTTTCAGAACTGAAGAAGCCTTTCAGATGAGAGGTGAAACCTCTACCATTCTCTCAGACTACCATGACCTGGATGACTGAGAACCTACACAGACAAGTGTGTGTTTAGCAATTCTATAGGCCACACTGTTGGCTTAAGAGGCTGTTTGTGTGAACTATTGTTGCAATGCCT
>BRZM01002332.1:3407-14796 GCA_033238685.1 Lates japonicus | reverse complement strand
GAACATTGTTGAGGATGAGGAGACATTGTCCCTGATCAGAGGCGTTAATCGTGATCGCCAGAGACTTTGTCAAAGATGGGAGAGGCGTTGTCCATGATCAGAGACATTGTCCATGCTTCGTGAGACAACGCGATGGGAATCGGGCGGAGGCGGGGTCACCGATTTGTGGCGCTGCCCAGCGATCATGTGGAGACATTGCTGATGGTCACAGAGACGCGATCTATGATCTCCAGAGACATCGTCACGATCACAAGACGTGTCCATGATCACAGAGACTTTGTCCATAATCTCAGAGACGTTGTCCATGATCACAGGGGCGTGGTCCACGATCACAGAGGCGTATTAGTCCACGATGTAGAGTCTTCGTGCAATAAAGAAGTTCTTTGAGACCAGGACCGAGGCCTCAGGTAATTCTACAAACAGCATCAACTGTCCAACACAGGCACTGACATTAAACTGTTTGTATTCAGTATTCGGTTATCAGAAGTGTAATAATAGAAATAATTTGCAATATAAAATAATGTATATGCAATGTATTAATAAACGTAAAAGTAATGAACAATATTAGAGTAAGATGTAATAGTCAAGAAAGTAATCAATCCCGAGATATAAATTTGACAATTTAGTAATCTGTAAATTTAAGTAATATGAATATGACAGACTACACTACTAAAACCGCATTCAATTCTACAAATAAAATATTGAGTGAGTTGTTCATAGGAGTGTGTTCATTTTAATAGTTGGTCAGAGGGTGATTTAAAATATCTTACAGTTTATAGCGACCAGTTCTGCATATTGACTTAACATTTTCATAAGCTGCTGCTAAGACTTTTGTAGGTAGTTGTTATTCATTAAACAAAAACAAAACAAAGACATTTTCAATATGTGTTAATAAGAAGAAGGTTGAAATGTGAAGGAATGATTCTGTATGTGACCGTCTGTGGTGGAAGAAATACTCAGACTTTTTACTGAAGTATAATAAACAACACAAGTTAAAATCCTGCATTCAAAAATTGATTTAACTGATAGTGTTTATTATTGTTGTGCAGTTCACAGTAACATACATGACTGCTTCAGTGATTAGTTGACACGTTAATAATCAAATATTTGTTGTTGGTTCTTCAGGAGGTGATGACAGTCAACTGTTGATTTTCTGAAACAGCCTCTAATGTTTGTTAAATGTTGTGGTTCAGCTGTAATGTTGAATGTTTATCCGTGTTTTCGTGGTTAAACTGTTGATGAGGAATAGGTAGTGGTGTACTGATCATTTTTCCTTTGTGTGTTTCTCTATGATTTCCTCCAGATGTCACCGCCGTCACAACATGGTCCTGATCGCCAGAGGCGTCATCCCGATCGCAGAGACGCATGGTCCCACGGTCGCCGAGGCGTCGTCCACGATCGGAGACATTGTTGAGGATGAGGGGACATTGTCCACGATCAGAGGCGTTGTCCGTGATCGCAGAGACTGTCAAAAGATGAGAGGGCGTTGTCCATGATCAGAACGTGTCCCATGTGCTTCGTAGGGAACCTTGCGATAGAATCGGAGACGGGGTCACCGGTGGCCAGCTGCCGCGATCATGGAGACGTACTGATGGTCACAAGACCTTACCGTCTATGATCTCGAGACATCGTCCACGATCCGCAAAGACATTATCCATGATCTGGGGCTTTGTCCATAATCTCAGAGACATTGTCCGCGATCCTGGGAAGGCGTGGTAATGATCCGATCAGAAGGCGGCGATCCGCGATCGCGAGACACGATCCACGATCGCGGGGAACCACGATCACGATCGCCAGAAAGCGTCGTCCATGATGCGCGAGGTCTTCATAAAATAAAAAGTTCTTTGAGACCGGACTGGGGCCTCCAGGTAATTACAAACAGCTTTACATCAACTGTCAACACAGAGCACTGACATTAAACTGTTTATGTTCAGTAACTGATCTTGATCCATAACCAGAACATAATCTTAACCCCCAGTTTATTTACATAGTTAATGTAAAAACAGTTCAAAGAAAAGGTGGAGTTTTCGGATATAAACTGTTACTGTAAAGTATTGGAAAGATGATGACCAGTTATGCCATATTAGTAGTAATTATTTTTGAGTAATGTTGTGTTTGGAAAAACCTGGTTTTAAACAAATGTTCTGTGTGTTTCAGCCAAATTAATTTTTATAAGAAAAAAACAGACCAGTAAAATATTTCTGTAACTTCATATCAACATACAATATATTCATTTATTAAAATATAATTAGGAAAGAAAAGGCATGAAAAATGGTCAAAAAAAATGTCATAATATAGTAAAAGGTATGAAAAATGTCCAAAAAATGTCATAGTATAATGGTATGAAAATTGGTCAAAAAATATTTATAGTATAGGAAGGCGTCCAAAAATGGTCAAAAATGTCATAAAAAAGTATAGGAAGGGCGTCAAAAATGGTCAAAAATGTCATAGTACAGTAAGGCAGAAAATTGGTCAAAAAATGTTATAGTATAGTAAAATTATGAAAAATTGGTCAAAAATGTCATAGTATAAGAAGGCGTCAAAAACTGTTAAATATTTTTAATGTCATAGTATAAGAAGGCGTCAAAAACAAAAAAAAAAAATGTTTTAATGTCATACTATAAGGTGTCAAAAAATGTCTATAGTATAGTAAGGCGTCAAACATGGTCAAAAATGTCATCGTATAGTAAGGTATGAAGGTGGTCAAAAAATCTCATATATAGTAAGGTATGAAAATTGATCAAAAATGTCATAGTATAGGAAGAGCGTCAAAATTGGTCAAAAAAAATGTCATGAAGTATAGTGAGGTCAAAAGTGTCAAAAATGTCATGAGTATAGTAAGGTATGAAAATTGGTCAAAAAATGTCATAGTATAGAAAGTAGTCAAGAAACTTAAAAAATATTTTTTAATGTCATACTATAAGGTGTCAAAAATGTCATAGTATAGTAAGGTGTCAAACATGGTCAAAAAAATGTCTTAGTATAGGAAGGCGTCAAAATGGTCAAAAAATGTCTCATAGTATAGGAAGAGGCGTCAAAATGGTCAAAAAATTTTTTAATGTCATACTATAAGGTGTCAAAAATGTCATAGTATAGTAAGGTATGAAAATTGGTCAAAAATGTCATAGTATGAGCGTCAAGCTGGTAAAAAATGTCACTTAGTGCAGTGAGCATGAAAAATTGATCAAAATATTTATGATATAGTAAGGTATGAATTGGTCAAAAATCTCGCATAGTATAAAGGCGTCTAAACTGTTTAAAAATATTTTAATGTCCTTAGTATAAAGCGTCAAAACTGTTAAAAAATATTTTAATGTCCATACTATAAGGTGTCAAAATGTCATAGTATAGTAAGGCGTCAAAAATGGTCAAAAAATGTCATAGTATAGGAAGGCGTCAAAAATGGTCAAAAAATGTCATAGTATAGGAAGGCGTCAAAAATGGTCAAAAAATGTCATAGTATAGGAAGGCGTCAAAAACTGTTAAAAAATATTTTTTAATGTCATACTATAAGGTGTCAAAAAATGTCATAGTATAGTAAGGTATGAAAATTGGTCAAAAAATGTTATAGTATAGTAAGGCGTGAAAAATGGTCAAAAATGGGTCAAAAAATGTGATAGTATTGGAAGGTGTCAAAAATGGTCAAAAAATGTCATAGTATAGTAAGGTGTCCAAAATGGTCAAAAAATGTCATAGTATAGGAAGGTGTCAAAAATGGTCAAAAAATGTCATAGTATAGGAGGGCGTCAAAAATGGTCAAAAAAAATGTCATAGTATAGGAAGCGTCAAAACTATTAAAAATTTTTTTTAATGTACTACTATAAGGTGTCAAAAAATGTCATAGTATAGTAAGGCGTCAAAAATGGTCAAAAAATATTTTTTTTAATGTCATACTATAAGGTGTCAAAAAATGTCATAATATAGTAAGGTATGAGAATTGGTCAAAAAATGTCATAGTATAGAAAGGCGTCAAAAAATGTCATAGTATAGTAAGGTATGAAAAATGGTCAAAAAATGTCATAGTATAGTAAGGTATGAAAATTGGTCAAAAAATGTCATAGTATAGTAAGGTATGAAAATTGGTCAAAAATGTCATAGTAACTTATAGGAAGATTAATCAAAAATGGTCAAAAAATGTTTTTTTTTAATGTCATACTATAAGGTGTCAAAAAATCTCATAGTATAAGAAGGCGTCACAAACTGTTTAAAAAAATATTTTTTAATGTCATAATGTAAGAAGGCGTCAAAACTGCCAAAAATATTTTTAATAGCCATACTATAAGGTGTCAAAAATGTCATGTAGCAATATAGTAGGCGTCAAAAATGGTCAAAAAATGTCATAGTATATGGGAAAGGCGTCAAAAATGGTCAAAAAATGTCATAGTATAGGAAGAGCGTCAAAATGGTCAAAAATGTCATAGTAGGAAGGCGTCAAAAACTGTTAAAAATATTTTTAATGTCATAGTATAGTAAGGCGTAAAAAATGTCATAGTATAGTAAGGTATGAAAATTGGTCCAAAAATATAATAGGAAAGAAAAGGCATGAAAAATGGTCAAAAAATGTCATAGTATAGTAAGGTATGAAAAATGGTCAAAAAATGTCATAGTATAGTAAGGTATGAAAATTGGTCAAAAATGGTATGAAAATGGTCAAAAATGTCATAGTATAGTAAGGTATGAAAATTGGTCAAAAATGTCATAGTATAGTAAGGTATGAAAATTGGTCAAAAAATGTCATAGTATAGGAAGGCGTCAAAAATGGTCAAAAAATGTCATAGTACAGTAAGGCATGAAAATTGGTCAAAAAATGTTATAGTATAGTAAGGTATGAAAATTGGTCAAAAAATGTCATAGTATAAGAAGGCGTCAAAAACTGTTAAAAAAATATTTTTTAATGTCATAGTATAAGAAGGCGTCAAAAACAAAAAAAAATGTTTTAATGTCATACTATAAGGTGTCAAAAAATGTCATAGTATAGTAAGGCGTCAAACATGGTCAAAAAATGTCATCGTATAGTAAGGTATGAAAATTGGTCAAAAAATGTCATAGTATAGTAAGGTATGAAAATTGGTCAAAAAATGTCATAGTATAGGAAGGCGTCAAAATTGGTCAAAAAATGTCATAGTATAGTAAGGGGTCAAAAATTGTCAAAAAATGTCATAGTATAGTAAGGTATGAAAATTGGTCAAAAAATGTCATAGTATAGAAAGTAGTCAAAAACTTAAAAAATATTTTTTTTAATGTCATACTATAAGGTGTCAAAAAATGTCATAGTATAGTAAGGTGTCAAACATGGTCAAAAAATGTCATAGTATAGGAAGGCGTCAAAAATGGTCAAAAAATGTCATAGTATAGGAAGGCGTCAAAAATGGTCAAAAAAATTTTTTTTTAATGTCATACTATAAGGTGTCAAAAAATGTCATAGTATAGTAAGGGGTCGAAAACTGTCAAAATCACCGCAGCATAGTAAGGTATGAAAAAATGGTCAAAACGTCGCAGTACAGGCAGGCGAAAACTATCAAAATGCCATCAGATATAAGGCATAAAGCTACCAAAATGTCATAGTATAGTATATATGAAATTATCAAAAAATGTCATAGATAGTAAGGCGTCAAAATGGTCAAAACATCAGATAGTAAGGTATGAAAAATATCAAAAAAAAACGTCAGTATAGTACATGAAATTGGTCAAAAATGTCATAGCATAGGAAGGTGTCAAAATGTATCGCAAACGTCATAGTACAGGCATGAAAATTGGTCAAAAACGTCATAGCATAGAAGGCCAAAATGGTCAAAAATATTTTTTTAATGTCATACATAAGGTGTCAAAAATGTCATAGTATAGTAAGGTAAGGAAAAAATCATCGCAAAATCTCATAGCATAGTAAGCATGAAAATGTATCAAAAATATCAAAATGTCATAGTAGGGGAAGGTTGAAATTGGTCAAAAAAACGTTATAGCATAGTACAGTCAAAATGGTCAAAAACGCTCATAACATAGATGGTATGAAAATCATCAAAAAACGTCATATATAGTAAGTATGAAAATTGGTCAAAAAATGTTATAGTAAGGTGTCAAAAATGGTCCAAAAATGTCATAGTATATTAAGGTGTCAAAAACTGTCAAAAAATGTCATAGTATAGTAAGGTGTCCAAAAAAGTGAAAAAATGTCATAGTACAGTCGTGGCCAAAAGTTTTGAGAGTGACACAAATATTACGTTTTCACAAAGTCTGCTGCTTCAGTTTTTATAATGGCAATTTGCATATACTCCAGAATGTTATGAGGAGTGATCAGCTCAACTGCAATTAATTGCAAAGTCCCTCTTTGCCTTGAAAATGAACTTTATCCCCAAAAAAACATTTCCACTGCATTTCAGCCCTGCCACAAAAGGACCAGCTAACATCACTTCAATGATTCCTCCGTTAACACAGGTGTGGGTGTTGATGAGGACAAGACTGGAGATCAATCTGTCATGATTGAGTTAGAATAACAGACTGGACACTTTAAAAGGAGGATGGTGCTTGACATCATTGTTCCTCTTCTGTTAACCATGGTTACCTGCAAGGAAACACGTGCAGTCATCATTGCATTGCACAAAAAGGGCCTAACAGGGAAGTTTATAGCAGCTACTAAGATTGCACCTCAGTCAACCATCTATCGGATTATCAAGAACTTCAAGGAGAGAGGTTCAATTGTTGCCAAACAGGCTCCAGGGCGCCCAAGAAAGTCCAGCAAGCGCCAGGACCGTCTCCTAAAGTTGTTTCAGCTGCGGGATTGGGCCACCACCAGTGCAGAGCTTGCTCAGGAATGGCAGCAGGCAGGTGTGAGTGTATCTGCACGCACAGTGAGGCGAAGACTTTTGGAGGAAGGCCTGGTGTCAAGAAGGGCAGCAAAGAAGCCACTTCTCTCCAGAAAAAACATCAGGGACAGACTGATATTCTGCAAAAGGTACAGGGATTGGACTGCTGAGGACTGGGGTAAAGTCATTTTGTCTGATGAATCCCCTTTCCGATTGTTTGGGGCATCTGGAAAAAAGCTTGTTCGGAGAAGACGAGGTGAGCGCTACCATCAGTCCTGTCTCATGCCAACAGTAAAGCATCCTGAGACCATTCATGTGTGGGGTTGCTTCTCAGTCAAGGGAGTGGGCTCTCTCACAATCTTGCCTAAAAACACAGCCATGAATAAAGAATGGTACCAGAACGTCCTCCGAGAGCAACTTCTCCCAACCATCCAAGAGCAGTTTGGTGATGAACAATGCCTTTTCCAGCATGATGGAGCACCTTGCCATAAAGCAAAAGTAATAACTAAATGGCTCGGGGAACAAAACAAAGATTTTGGGTCCATGGCCAGGAAACTCCACAGATCTTAATCCCATTGAGAACTTGTGGTCAATCCTCAAGAGGCGGGTGGACAAACAAAAACCCACAAATTCTGACAAACTCCAAGCATTGATTATGCAAGAATGGACTGCCATCAGTCAGGATTTGGTCCAGAAGTTGATTGACAGCATGCCAGGGAGAATTGCAGAGGTCTTGAAAAAGAAGGGTCAACACTGCAAATATTGACTTGTTGCATGAACTCAGTGTAATTGTCAATAAAAGCTTTTGATACTTATGAAATGCTTGTAATTATATTTCAGTATACCATAGAAACATCTGACAAAAACACCTAAAAACCCTGAAGCAGCAGACTTTGTGAAAATGTAATATTTGTGTCATTCTCAAAACTTTTGGCCACGACTGTATAGTGAGGTGTCAAAAACTGTCAAAAAGAGTCAAAAAATGAGAAAAAAAAGTAAGGCGTCAAAAACTGTCAAATGTCATAGTATAGTAAGGCATCAAAAAAGGTGAAAAAAAGTCATAGTATAATGAGTCAAAAAATGTGGAAAAAATGTCATCGTATAATAAGGCATCAAAAACGGTCAAAAAAAATCATAGTATAGTAAGGCATCAAAAAATGATCAAAAATGTCATAGTATAGTATGGTGTCAAAAACAGTCAAATATATCATAGTATAATAAGACGTCAAAAAATGATCAAAAAAGTCATAGTATAATAAGGCATCAAAAACGGTCAAAAAAAGTCATAGTATAGTAAGGCATCAAAATTTTTTTTAAAAATGTCATTGTATAGTAAGGCGTCAAAAACCTAACTAACCTACAAACTCTAATCATTGGGTAGAAGCCGTAACCCTAACCTCAACCTCTGGCTGAAAGTATTCACTTGCATACGATACTAAACAGGCTGGCAGAATACTCAGTATTCACAAGTATTTATTTGAGTAAGATGATCCTTTATCAGTCCCACAACGGGGGAATTCAGTGTTGCACCAGCAAAAATAGAAAAAGGCATTTTATACACAATATGACCAGTATAAATAGGACAACGTACACACTAATACATTGGATTTGAGTAGTGATATTGCAGTTTGAATTAGCAAAATACTAAAATGAAACTCTAACCTAACCCACCAACACTGTGTAGAGGCATGACGATAGTTCCTGTCTTAAGCCACATGTCATAAAATGTGTTCTTGTCTCTGCAGAAGGAGAGGATGACAGCAGCTGAAGACCTGAAGTGGATGAGAGAAAACAAGCGTGTTACAAAGCTGTTAATTAGATAAAAGACCTCCACCATCTAACTACTGTAAACTGTGCTGGTTTCCTCTACCATCTGTAATGGAGTCATGGGCACATTTTCCTAAGTCTCAAAGATGTTCATCGTTGGAAGATGTGCTCATAACTACATTAACCCTAACTCTAACCAGCTCTAAGAGGTGTTTCCTTCTGGTCAAATGTCTGTCATTATCTTTGCTGTGTTAAATGTTGTCTGTAATAAAAACAATGTGTGTTGTCTGTGTATCTTTCTAAACTTTTGCATTTCTCTATTTTGTAACTGAAATAATACAAATCATTTTAAGGTTTTTTCTTTAAAAAAAGTTTTACATTCATTGCGCAGACATATAGTTTTTAGGATTTTTTGATTAGTTTTCAATAAGTCTCATACTTATGTTTTACTTTTAAATATATATTTTCCAAGGTTTTAACTATATATTTAAAGGCTTTATACTTAGACTTACTGGTTAAGGTTTTGTACTCAACTTTTTATGGGTTTAATACTTACTTCTTTGACCTATCTTTAAAAGTTTCGATATAGATATATGTATATACATTTTTGTCTTTGTAAAGCAGTTATACTATGCTGTTGAGTTAGTCACACCACAGAAAAATGTGCTATTAGCCACCCAGCTAAATGTGAATGGTTAAAAAAACAAGGAGCGCTCTCTGTTCTGAGACACTAGGGGCGTGACAGTTAGCATCCTATTCCGTAAATGTTTGAGCCACCGAAGCTTTTTGTTTTTGTTGATTAAATGGCCTGTCTTCAGTAGTAAGGCATCAAAAAAAGTCAGAATAAAGCGTCAAATTTAAAAAAAATCACAGTATAGTGACGTCTTTAAGGAGTAAAGAAACAAGTTGCAGTGTTTATGCAGTCATATTACTGATGTATATTAAAACAAGTATAAAAGTAGGTATAATGATGTTACACTGGTAATAAACTCACTTTGTTGTAACTAGTGTGTTATTATGGCAACAAGTGAGTTACTGCCTCAGTGTAACCAGTATTCTCTAACATAAATAATGTTTTAATAGACAAATCTCTGAGTTTGCTTTGCAGACTTAAAAGGTTGAACATTTAAAGGTCTTAACCTTATTTATCAAACCTGTTTTATGAGGTTTGTTAAAAGTTTCATCCTTATGTTTTAGAACTATTGCTATACGGTTTGAAATTTATTTTTAAATGATTTCATACTTACTTTTTAGAACTATTTTAGGTTTTCAATTAATTTATTTTAAAGTTTAATACTTACTATTTATTAAAAGGGTTTCTATTCTGTTCTATTCTAAACTAACATTTTATATTTTTTGTACATATAGTTTTCCGTATTTTTTAAACTTATTTTTTGCAGCTACATTGTTGAAAAATACTAATTAATACTAATTACAACTGCTAAAACAGCTTTAATTTGTTAAAGTGTCAAACTGCAGCTGAGATAATGACAGAGTCAGACTGAAATGAATAAACTTAACACTGACCTTCTGGAAATGTCTTCACATCTGTCTCTTCTCTCTGTGCTTTAATGATTGACGTTTGAATCCTGTGGAGAAAAACACAACAAACATTAATATAAAGATGTGACTTTTAACACATCAAAATAAAAGCACACAGAGTTTCTGGGTATTGAACTTCAAAACTGTCAAAAGATAGAGAAGTAAAAGCCACTAAATCTACAAAGAAACCAGAGTGTGGACTAACTGGTTCTGGACTAATCAGAACTAGTCCAAGAGTTGAATTTGCTTTCTACACAAAAACAGAAGAAGCTGCGCTGGCTGGAGAACTGACTCCACCAGCTCCTGATATTCACACAACAGCAGTGGATGGAAATTTTCTTTCTCTAAAAAATTTGAACTACATTTTTTTTCTAGTTTCTGGTGTGAAACCAAACTGAATAAGTTCTTCACATATTTATGATTTACTGTACGAATGAGAGATACAGGGAGGGAGGGAGAGAGAGAAGGAGGCAGAAAGAATTAGAGAGAGTAAAGCTGGGTACACACCAAAAGATAATTGGTCCGATTATGGGCCCAAACCCCCCTCCTGATCAAAGTCAGCAAAGGCCTGATTATTGGTTGGTTCTAAAGATGATCTTGTCAGATTCTCCTGTAGTGTGAGGTGTGTGACAATTTGAGCTACCTCAATAAATATTAAACATGTTCAATGTTTCGGATCAGAAATTGTTTACTGGGGGGGAACACTGAAGAAAGATGAGCACACACTCTGTGAGTGGTCACATGGAATGGAACAATAGCCAATCAGGAAGCAAGCTGACTGAAGACGGAAGCACAACAAACGAGACTTCGTCGTCTGCCATGTTTCTTTAAAGTCTTGTTTGACTGTGTGAGATTTGGAGTTCTGAGAGTCGACTCTAGACTCTGGTTACTGGTGGTAAATCTTTTAGTGTGTGGTGTGCTGTGTTCATCACATCACACACTGTGAGCAAAACTGAAATCTTTGTCGCCGAGTGTGTGGTCTCTCACATTTTCTACATCTGGTAAGATTTTTAAAATCTTTTAATGTGAGCCAGGCTTAACAGAGCAAGGGAGAGAGAGAGAGAGAGAAGGAGCAAGCATGAGTGAGAGAGAGATGTTGAAATTCTTCATTTTCTTTGACCTGTACATTCATGAACTATGTAAAAAAATATTAATAATGAATGAGGTCTTTTGTGACAGACCACAGACTGAAGATCAATTACAGAACATAAACAGTTTAATGTCAGTGCTCTGTGTTGGACAGTTGATGTAAAGCTGTTTGTGAATTACCTGGAGGCCTC
>BRZM01002330.1:0-59570 GCA_033238685.1 Lates japonicus | reverse complement strand
AAAAAAAAAACAAGCGGCTTGAAACCTGAAATACACACACTATCTCTACAATCGCCAGCTCTGCTTTTCATGTTTGGGTGCTCATACCTCTTTTCTTCCTATTTCCCCCTTTTTTCCATCTCTCTTTTCATCACTTTCTCACCTCCACCTCCAATTTCATTCCTAGATACAACAAGAGAAGTGCCTACAACTGAAACTAAATTACTGAGATTTTTTTTTTCACCCATCTCTGAGCACATTTTCTTTCGCTGCACCAATAAACCATATAGTCAGGTGTTACAACAGCGTGGGAGCCTTCTCTTACGCATACAGACAAGCCATCAATGTGCTATCTTACTCCTACATTGAGTGTTAGTGTGTGTGTGTGTGTGTGTGTGTGTGTGTGTGTGTGATTTCAGCAGCAGGAGCACATTCATACACATCCAAATGACACACGAACCGTAGATGTATCACCTATGTGCACTTAAAATGCATGTGCATTTGCTCTACTATATTTCCTGTTGGTATGGTTTAGAGCAGTGGTTCCCCAACCTGTCAACAAAAGGTCACAGGATAAATCTGAGAGGTTGTGATATGATAAACAAGATGAAAAAGCATTTCTGCTGCACAAAATTATGTTTATTTTTTCAGGCTCTCCACTAATTTGCCTGTTTTTTTTGTAAAGAAGGAGAAGCTCATCTCATCAGGCTTCTAAAAAAAGAATTAAAATAATCACAATCAGATCAGTTTAGAAAGCTAACTTGATGCTGATATGTTAATAGAAATAAGAAAAGATGACACATTCCATATCCTTTTTATCTTTCTTTTTCATGATGTGCTTCCTGCATTAATTGTGGCTTTCTTGAATGTGCAAAAGCAGAATAGATTTTTGTGTCTAGTGAAATGATGTTGTTGTAAAAGGAAATATGGTTTGCCACGCTATTAATATGAAGAGAATACTCACAGTATGAAGACAGATCGATACAATCTACTTTCTGAAGTTTTTTTTTCTCTTACATGTTTTTCTTATGAGTCTTTTTTTTAATTCAAAGTTTATGGCTAGACAAGCAAACAGCCTTGTACAGCACGTTGCTGCTGACAGCACATGTAGAGAGTAAACAATCATGCTGTAGTGACAAGCAATCATGCCATGAAGGATCAACAGTCTGCAATTTTGCGTTGCGGTAAGCAACTGCAGCAGGTGATTTCGCTGATTCATTTCTCTCTGCGGTTGACGGTGTGCAAATCAGCAAAATCATCTGCTGTTGTGTTGGACGGGAGGAAAAGCCACCCAATCCCTCACAGCACATGATTGCCTGAACCCAACAGTAAACTGATGAAGAGGTATTCTGGGAGGCGGCTAGCTGGATATAAAATCTTTGATTTTTCAAAGCTTCACATAAAGTCATGCCCTGTTGATTCAGTGGGAATGTCACAAGATGGCCATCAAGGGCAAATGGCACCACAGCAGCTCCAATGAAGCAGCCTCATCCACATCTGCCACAATACACAGTGATGAAGAAGTCACTTCGAAGTATACTTAAATACTCAAGCACCAATCAAAAGTCAGAACCAGTCAGGATTAGATGTTTCTAACCTATGTTACATGTCTTTTAATGCATTACAGAATACATTTCTTATTTTTGACTGGCTATAATTCTCTGCTGACCAGATGACCTCCCTCTGAATTCACCCAGTCCTCTCTCCTCTTTCAAAGAGACCATGTCTTAAACTCATGAAAGTCAGATCAAATATGCAGCCGTACTCCCTTAGCTCTGTCGCCTCCCCTCTTCTCTACCTCCACCTCTCTTACCTCTCCCCAGCGTCTTTCTCTCATTTCTCTCTGCCACCCAAGCATGTCTCACTTCCTCCCCCTCTTTCCATCTCTCTCTCACTCTCTCTACCTTACCAGCATCAGTAAACCAAGGTCAGGCCCATTCATTCTTCTGGAAATCTGTTTAATACCTACAGGTACGGACCCTGGTTTGGAATGAGGCCCAGAGTCGTGCCTTGCACAGCACACTGAGGGATCACACCGTCTGTTTTGGTTTGGAAAATATCCAAGGGTCCTTGAGAGGGAGGAAAGTTCAGGATTGGAATACTTTCAAGCACCCTCTCTAAAGATTAGGGTGGGTTTTTGGATGTTGAATTTGGAAGATGCCCAAAGGTCTCAGCGATGGTTAAAATTTGGAATGCTGGGAATGAAATGTCCTCTTAAAAGATAAGGGTGGATTTACAAGTTTGGAGTTGTGCCCGATGGTCCAAATAAGAAAAGGTATTGAACTTTTAAGTTTAGAACCTGTTAAAAGTTAAGACTCTCTCAAAATCCTAGACAAGAGCGTACAAGTGCCATACATTTATCTGAGGAGTAGTCCAAGTGTTCAACCAAAGAGGCATGATTAACATTTAGAAGCTGGCAAAGTGTCAGGCTGATCAAAGACCCCCTGACACGGGTGTATAAAGGCTATGAATTAAGCTTGGAGAAAATCCAAGCTAGCGTGCAACTGAGGGAGCATCTTTAAAGATCACAGCCTATCAAAGTGTCAGGTTTACCCATGACCCCTGTCTGGGGAATACATGAGTCAGTTATTAGGTCTGGAACAAGTCCAGGAGTCTTTGTGGTAAGTGGAGACAAGGCTGCTGATGCAGGTGAAAAGGCATCCCATGGTGTTGAGGGAAGATCACGTTACTGAGACGTGCTAAATTTCTTTTTTACCTCTTTTACCATCACAGTATAGCTGTGTCAGAGTTAGACTTATCTATTTTTGCAATATACAATTTAATTCAATTGATCTTTGTTGACATTTTGCTTTTTGAACCTCTAAGATAGTACACTTTCAGGAGGAAAAACATAGAAGTATATAATCACATTAAAAATCTCTGTTTAAACTTAAATTTAAAATGCTGAAAATGATGTAATAATTTTAAAATCACGGGAAAACACTCAACCCTAACACACCGTCCTCACATACGCTAAAGGAAGCCTGGTATCCTTTCCACCTACAAATATGCACACACAGTCTTTTGAGTATAACAACATACAGTCCTAATTACGAAGCTACTGAGGTTTTCAGACTTATGTTCGAGATCTCTGGTCCCCATTGTAAAAGATAGGATTATAGGGGCTGAATTTGATCAGAGCCTCTGTGAATCTCTGTGCTGCATGCGTGTGTTGGTATGTGTGGTATTAGACTGTGGTGGGACAGACAGAGAGCTGGAGAGTAAATATACATCTTTCCTTCAAGATAGTGACCTGTCCATATCAGGACAGCAGCAACGAGACTTGCAGTCAGACATGGTGATTTATGCCACAATAAAAAGAAGAGTTTTGTGAAGTTGTGTGTTTTTTGAAGAGTGTAATCTGTCGTTCTACATGGTCTCCCACTGTGTTGGGCCTTTTAATTGCAGATGTGCAGTCAAGAATTATTGATACAGTGAGATAAACTGTAATCTAAATTGGCTTTTTTGTTCATGACTCATCATTACAACAAAAGATTAGTGTGAGGGAAAGCACACAACAAGCTCACAAACAAATGCACAGTCATGGATGTGTGCATAATGACCACATTAGCATACAAACACAAACATACCCTCATATAATCATGCTGTACTTACGTATACATGTTCACACAGAATATATGTAAAGTATGTTACAGTGGTGAGATCATTATTTATTTTAAACATGTAGTGAGAAGATCATGTGCATGTGTTTGCTGCTTCTCTCTCTCTCTGTGTGTGTGTGTGTGTGTGTGTGTGTGTGTGTGTGTGTGTTCCTACCTTGACTTGTCCGACGTAGGCATGATCCTCCTCTTCGATGACAGTGAGGTTCACAGGCAGTGAAGCATCGAACAGCGGGTCATTGTCATTAACATCCGTCACCACGACGTTCACCATCGCAGTGGACGACTCTACACACACAGACACAAATTTGTGTTACTATTCTGGTCACAGCAGAAAACATCTGAAACTGATTTTTTTAATTTTTTTTTATTCCATTTAATATTTTTGACTCGTGTCACAAAGCAACTGATCATCAGTGCACACAGGATGAATCCATCTTTAAATTTCAGTGGTTTTATTTTACTTTCTTAGTCTGTACCTCTTTGCTTCTGATATAACAAACTGAAGAGCCCATTACATTTGTTAATTAGCTACACTCTGGTCCTGGCTCACGTCTTCCGTTGAACAACGGTCCACTTTGCACTCTTTCTTGCCGCATTAAAATGGATATTTGTGTTAGCATATGCATAATTAAGAACAACATGTGAACATTAGTTAAAAAGCGTAGCCAACTCTACAATGAGTGTGGGTGTAAAAAGTACCCCCAGCAGTAAAAAGCTGAACCTGGATCAGACTCATTGGCGAATCGATTACACGCAGGCAAACATTCCTGGTACATGACTTTCTAACATAAATCACTGTGTTTCAGACAGATAATATTATTCCTGCAATGAAAATTTTCCTAGGTGGTTGAATCCTGCTCATGCTATTAAAAAGCACTGTGAAGTGGTTTGATAAGCCTTCAAACTCACATCTACTAGTCAAAGTGGCCTTACAGGGTCGTACTTATATCTTCTCTTATATCTGAAAAAACACACCCACAAAGAGCCTGCTTAGAGTGTGTGTTTATGTGTAACAAAATGTAAGTGTTCACAACACGACAATAACAAACTTCATTGTCTATTTAAAGAGCACACTGCTTGACAATGGTGCAATTTCTAATCAATCACATGGTAGTCCTTTAGGAACGGATAATTAATTGGTTTAATTTGCTAAATGCAACACATGCTATTGTTTTGTTACCAAAAATCAGATGGATAGATGATTGATGAGCTCTCTTTCTGAGGAAACTTCACAATAAATGTCAAAAGCACAAAAACTGTAACCAAGTAAGGGCAGAGGAGCAGGAGAGAGAGAAAGAACCTGGTAGGAGGTCACCAATTTCCTAATTTGACTTTCATGAGAGCGGAAGAGAGAGCAAGTGATCGAAGATTTGACTTTTAAAGAAGGGAAGTGGGAGGAGGAGGAAAATGGGGGGAGAGCTAACTGATTCTCAACAGTGGGATGAAAGGAGAAAAAGCAGAGTGTGTGTGGGGTGGGGGGGTGGGGGTGTATGTGTGTGTGTGGAAGAGTTACAATAATAAAGGTGACAACAGGCTATTGAGGTTGGCAGGGCACACAGTGATGCAAGTAATTTGAGGTGAAGAGCTCACAGTTGACAAAATAGTTTATCTGGATGCCAATATATGTAGAGTAGAATGAGCTCTGATAAGGCAGTCTGTGAGCAACACTGGCAAAGGCTTTAAGCACATCATTTTCAAATAACAGCACACCTACGAGTTTATTATCTTTCTGATTCCAAGGCTACCTGCCAAAGTTTAACACCTACCCTCCAAACGTTACATGCTCATTTTCAGAGTCCTCAGTTCAATTGTACATTGTGCTAGTGTGCATTTGAACAGTAGGTGGTAAAGGATTGAGATTTTGGCTCTATTTGACTCTCTTCCTGCAAGGTAATCCCTCTGTAACTGAGATCTATCTTGTCAATTACCCAGCAACCACCTGCGATAGATGGGAATCCACTGACGTCTGCCAGCTTAAAAACTCTGCTAGCATCACCAACCTGGTGCATGTTTCCCCTGCTTGCTCTATACTGTCGCAATTAAAAAATACAGCTGGCAGTATTTTAGATTTTATCCACTGCCTACCATTCCATGAAGATAAAATTCACAATTAATTGAACCTACTGAAAAGCACTGCCTGTGTAGCAACAGCCTAAATTAACTTGGCCATGGACCTCTATTGTCTAAAAATGACTGCAAACACACCAGTGAGCCCCACACTTGCACTCGGCACTAGACATGCTCCCTCATTATGCTGAACACTGGACACTGTAGTTTATTTCATGTCAGTCCCACATACATCATCCTGCTGCTGTAAATTGTCACCAGCACACCAAATATGGAGCACAGTGTTAGCACACGCCAGATGTTTTATTCATGCGTAATCACTGGCTCATTCATCAGCTGTTTGGCTACCAGCTAACTAGTAATGTCTGATCATATTCATTCAGGTGTACAGCACAGCCATTAAAACCTGACACATCTTACTGTTGCTCTGATTTAAAAACAGCAGCTAACAAACGAGCTGTTTTCTCTTGCTTGGATAACATTTACTAAAAAAAAAAAAAAATGGCTCTGCTCTCTTAAAAAAAGCATGCTATAAATTTCTGACCCATTTTTAAACAGTTATGCATTCTCTAGATATGAATAGGCTTGTGGCTGAGTGCCAAATAGAGATGATGGAAAGTATTGTGAAAAAAAATGAACATGTTTTTTTTTTGTCTATTTATTGTATTTGTTGATGCAAGAAAGTTTCTGAAAAATGCAAGCCTTATCATTTAAGCTACTTAATAAACAATTTTTTACATTCATTACTTTAGCTGCAGTGGCACTAATTTACACAGTATTTAGTGACGGATGTTGATTTATTTCCCCATGCCACGATACAGTACAATACAGTCTATCTGACAACAGCACACTGTCCCTGCACCAAAGTTTGAGTTGCATCCTATGATGCACAGTGTCCTTACAGTGGAGCTGCTTTACTGCAGCAGCTCGTAGGGTCCTCAATCTGTGGCAGTATGATGGATTCACTGGCCAAATAGCCAATTAGGCACTTTGTAGTCTGACACTCTCACAACGGGACATTCAATAATAGGGGACACAGACGGGAGTGTGTGTGCGAGTGTGCACGCATATGAAGACAACCCAAGGCCTTTCGAGTGATGCTGATTAATGTGCCTGTATAAGGAAACTACCCCCCAATCTTCTCTTCTCCTTATTCTATTTCTTTCTTTCCTTGTCTTTCTTTCTGTCTCTCTGTGTAGCTCATACCATTCCTCTCTCTTACACCTTCTCTCTCTCTCTCTCTCTCTCTCTCTCTCTATTCTGCTCTTTTTTCTTGGCTTTCAAAATATAATGGAGTGTCAAGCAGAAAAATGTCCAAACTACTTTTAGCCATTTTCTGACTTAAAGACCTTTGGGGCACAAAGATAATACACTAATTGTCAAGGTCCAGAGAGAATTGACTAGTATATATTATTACATCAATAGTGTGTATGTGTGTGTGTGTGTGTGTGTGTGTGTGTGTGTGTGTGTGTGTGTGTGTGTGTCAGGAGACTCCTTTATAGTATGATCACACAGCCCAATTGTTGAGGTAATAAGAGCCCCCTGAATACCGCTCACATCCCTCCCCTCCTCTCTCTAACTTCCTCCCACTTGTTCTCTACCTCCATATTGTGTGTGAGTGTGTGAGAGAGAGAGAGAAGGTCAGTGTATTCAAATCAGCATTTTCTGTCCTCAGAGGGACCTTTTGTTTTAATTGACATGGAGGGAGAGGGGGTCAGCGAAGAGAAGGAAGAGGAGGAGAGGAGGAGAAGAGGAGGAGGAGGGGGAGACAAACTTCTTTTAATGCTAGTCTAACAGATGGATGAGGGAGGGAGATGGGAGGGAGAGAGGAGAGCAGAGGAGAGACAAGAAAGGGAAAATGATGAAAGCCAGAGGAAAAGAGGGTCGAGGGGAGTGCACTAGGACTCCATCCGATGTCTTCATTTGACTTTCTTGTGAGAGAGTGACTAAAGATTTGACTTTTAAAAAAGGAACAAGAGAGAGCATGAGAGAGAGAGAGAGAGAGAATGACTCTGGTGACCTATGATCACTTAGGTAGGTGAGAAAGTGAGGAAGGGCACACACTCATTTATCCCTGCAAAATAGCTCTTGCTGCGGAGTAAACACATCCAAATGAGAATATGTTTTAACCATTTTGTATTTTTACACATTTACTCAGACTTTCTTTGATACTTTTCAGGTCATTCAAGTGTTCTATCCACATGGAAATGCCAAAAAAATTAGGCAAACATTTTTATCTCTTCATCTTTGACTCCTTTCATTTGGCAAATGGCTGTCAATAGTTTTTGCGCTCGAGACTCGGATCATAAACTGAGTGGAAGAAGAATTTTTCCTGATAAAAGGTTTAAGGGCCAAGGCAACAGAGGTAAAGTGAGCACGAAGGATCACCGATTCATGGGATTGTTGGCTCTTCGACAGCTGACAAATACTACTGCTGATCAAACAGTATTCAACTTCTGGCAAGGAGTGAGACGGACAAAGCTCGGTTTCTTTAACCCACAACTAAACATCAAGCTGGAATTTTTGGATTTATCCACTTGGGAGAAGAACTCCTTTTTAGGTGTGAAAAAAAAAAGCTCAGAACTGAAGACCAAAACAAACAGATGGATAAAGATGATTTGCAGATTTAGCCAGTTTAGTGTTGATGTAATCCCCAACTGTTTCCTCTGAGACACTGTGCGATCTGATAAAATCTGTGGGCAGTTAAAAAGTGAGCCAGTGGATAAGTACTGAGTCCATTTAGTATGTATATGGTTAATGACTGTTTTGTTTGTGTGCAATTTCATGGTATATGGTCCTCTCCAAACACGTGAACCCTAAATTGTACCATACATTTTTTTTCTCAGATAATAATTTATTATGTTCCTTTTCCACTTATTCATTTTCTAAACTGCTTATCCTGTTCACGGTTGCTGGGCCTACAGCCTTTATTCCCATTATTTTTCATATCCCTTTAATTATTTAAGTATATAATTATACATATTGGTCCAAAGTTCATTGCTATGACTAGATTTGGGCCTTTTATTTTGATGATAATGGTTTTTGTGATTACTATTATTACTGAATGATGTGTACTTCCAAAAAAATGTCTCTAATATCCCCCTTTTCACATAACACCACAGCTGCTGTTTGTGGCATTTCACTGTGAGGGATTTAGCTTCCCTCCCTGCAGTCACTCAGTATAATTCCACAGGGGATGCGAAGCAACTCAAGTAAAGACAACCAGTTAATATCTGTGTGGCACATCTGAGTTTCTTACCCCATCTGGCTGTCCGTCCGAGGCTGTGACCACCAGGGTATAATAATCCAGAGACTCCCTGTCCAGAGGCTTGTCTAGAACCAAATACCCTGAACTGGAGAGAGAGAAAAACACTCAGAGTCCTGTTAACCCTCTAGGCTTGGCCTTAAAAACAGATCAGAACAGAAAAAAGCAGAGTACACTTTTATTTTAATACCCATGAATCCTGTGATTTTCTGAGACTTTTCAGTCGATTGTTAACAGTGCAGATCACTCTCATGATGATGATAGTTCCAGCCATTTGTCAGTGGTCTCTATGCTAATGCTGATAACATGGGAATACATTGGAAACCTGTCTTGTTTTCTCGAAATGTGCATTCCTCTTTATATTCGCCGCTTTGGACACAATTTCTCAGACATTTGCAAACACTGATAACCACTGCATAAAAGCCTTAAGACCCAGAAGTGTATTTTTTTTACTGCGATTATGGGTACTTTGATGATGCAAATGGCGCCTCACCCACAATGATATAAAGAACTGCCCTCTTGGGCGCTCTTGCGATAATGGCTCAGACAGTGATGTGTCATTAAGAAACAGTATTGTTATGTAACAGTGCTTTCACTAAAAATAAGAGTTTATATACAAAATGCCTCTAAACTACAATAAGATCTTATAGGAATGTGATACATTATACATTGTATAATGTATTTCAATGGCTGATAATTCTCATAACAAGTCTCATAACAGAAGTATTTGGGTTTACAGGTAGATAACATGCACTTTAAGATTTTGGTGTAATCATACAAATGATACAAAACTAATAACAAGCTCCTTGAATAGATTTTTTCATTAAGCATACGGTGTGATTTATTAGTATGGTTCACTAGCCACATAATCTCGCACTCAATACTCACTGAATATCAATTCAATAATCAAGAATATCGTAACAACGAGAGTAAAAAGATACGTCAGATTTAAGTGAAAATGATTGCAACATAATTAAGAATGTACTCTAGAGGATCAACAGCTTCGGTGCAGCCTGTCTGAGATTCTGACCAATCAAAACCAGTAGAACTTTTTGATGACTGTTCTAATTGATTAGTTGTTTTTTTTTCCAATCGAAGATTTACATGATGATTGTTTGAAGTGTTTTTAATTTGAGCTCCTTTCATGAATCAGAAACCATTGGGAACGCACATTTCATCCACATATCATCGATGTGTGTAGATGTGTGTGCGCCGACGCATAAATAAATGTGTGCATGTGCATATGTTAAGTGGTTCACAGAGGGAAAGATGGGAAGCCCTTTTTTTTTAAACAGAAAAATGGTTCATGTATATTTATGGATTCATGAAAAGCAAAGTCTGTGAACAGATATACACACCAGAAATTGACACATTTTCTTCACACACCTGCCGCTCTCAAAACAAACATCTGCTACGACATGCGGGGAGGGCCTACAGTAAATCCCACTGATCTGAACGAACTCAAGCTACCTCAGATTCCCTCAAATTCCCTCAAACACTAATGCTAATGAACCTCCTTAAAGCTCATCACTTGCATCCTGCACTGATGCTGGCTTTTTTATTTCTGTATTGAAGTAATCAGAATATTTTTCCCATTAGACCGCGTTACATCTATGCCAGCCACCTTGAAAAATAGGCCAATATCAGACCTGTTTGGGTGCTCTCCCGACGCACTTGTTCGGTATTTGGCATTCTGCACAGATGCGATGAGAAATCGCCCTATTCTGTGCCAGTACGAACTGCACGTCATGCTGCATTTATGCAGTGGGAAAAGCACACTTTCTAGCGCTGTGATGCAGAAGCAGCGAGCAAATGCCTGACTACTGAGGCCATCAGATATTCCTAGAATGTAGAAATGAAAGCTCCTCAATTCATTTTAATCTTTGCTATGAATTTCTGTCCTTTACTAAGTACTTTGCCTTAACTCCTCATTTGTCTGTGACTCTTGCTCATTGTTTCCTTCCCAGCTCTCTTAACGCTGTGTCCCTCATCTTTCACTCTGCCCTGCCCTGCTCTCTTATCTCTCTCTCTCTCTCTTCCCCATCCTTACAATTCTGCCCCCTCTGTCTTGCAGTCTTTCACCATACTTTCCTTTGTTACTCTCTCTCCTTCTCCCTCTAGAAATGCAGATAGGATCTTTCCCCTTTTTAATGAGCAATAAATGAATAAATAAAACAAAAGCCCTCAGAGTCCGTACGTGAGTGTGTGTGTGTGTGTGTGTGTGTGTGTGTGTGTGTGTGTGTGTGTGTGTGTGTGTGTGTGTGTGTGTGTGTGTGTGAATGTGGGAGAGAGTATGGGTGGTTTTGGGTAAAGCCTTTGGCAGAGCCTGAGCCCTGAATGATATAATTTAGACTTCTTTCAACTGCACACATACACACACAGACACACTATAAGTACACCCTCGTATACTGCAGTATGCACTTACTCAGACAACAATTTTAGCACACAAACAAAAAATGATAAGAAAACAGAAGAATTGCACGTGTGCACTTACCTCTGCTGTAGTGAAAAATGTCCATGAGGGTCTCCGCTGTGGATTTTGTAAGTGATGGGGTCCCTCTCCCGATCTACTGCCTTAAGAAGTAAACAGACACACACTTATTTTCCATCAGCAAATTCTGCCCTTATATGTGACTGATGGTACCCCAGGAAGTACCTTCTGCAGTTACCAGAGGGGTATGTGGAAAGATAGTAGCTCACTGAATTTGAAAACTAGAAAATACAATTTAATTTAACTCTTGAATTTTGTGTTTGCAATTAATGATAGTAGTGTCTGACCAACTCGTTGGCAAGTGAGCAGAGAAGTTGAATTATTAGCTAAAGTAATGAATAAGCAGTTCAAACAAATAGCTAAAAGTGATGTATAAAAGGTTGTAATAGTCAAAGTAGGTGAATGGTTAGAATAGTTAGATGTAAAATGGGAGCATAGGTTCACCTGTAGATTAAGCAGTGTTGCTCCGGTCCTCATAACCGCTGATCTCAGGTTGTATTATTATTTGCAGAAGCGGGGAGGGGCTCTGGTTGTTTGGGGGCCAAAACTTCAATATAGGCAATTGTTAATGGATGACCTGGAGGGAGAGAGAGAAAGGTGAAAAAGGGCTAAAGCAAACTAAGCGGTCTGGGGTGTACAAAGACAGCTACAGAAACAATCTTAACAGAAGCAGATAAAAGGAGAATAGTAGCAGTGGGAATGTTAGAGAGGGATGTGAGAGGAGGGGTAAGAGAAGAGCAGGAGGGCAGCACAAGAGGATGGTGGGTTAAAAAAAAAAAAGGCACCATCGGGAGGGTGAATGGTCTATTCTTTAAGATTAAGGTGGTTGGCCAGTGTCTGTTCTTTGCACTTCATGCTGTGTTTAAATGTCCCGATAAGAGCATGGACTCAACAACAGTGCAAGCAGCAAAGACACCAGACAGTTTTATACTGCTGAGGCTTACAAACATCTTTGCCACAGGGTTTCAAACTTCTATTGTGCATTTGTAAACTTATCCTGCTATTTCAATTATTGGTACGTGCAGAGGCTGGTGCCGTTTCACTGGGAAAATGTCCACTTTTATTACGTCCATTTTAATAGTACGTCTGAACAGTGACACTACCTTGATAGGGGCGGTACTATATCGTCCCTTACTGTACTTGCTTTATTGCAGTGTAATGAACCTTATTATGCAGCGTGGCATATTTGAAGACCTTAGAATCTCAGCTGTTACTTAAAAACTGAGCCTTGCACCAAGACACATAAACCCTTAATATCATATTAGAATGAATAGCAGAAGGGTTTGTACACCTATCCTATGAACTGTAGCGATTACCAATTCCCATAACAAAGCGGTGAACCAGCTGTGGAGGATAAATGGAGCTGGAAATGTCTTTACAAGTGAGGCAACTTTATCAAAATGTTTCAAGGTGGGATTACAAAGTAAGGGTTTCATAAAAGAAAAGGAAGAGCCCAAAACAAACCAGACAAAAAAGAAAAAGAGATTATACAGAGTTTCTAATTTGTGCAAAGGCAAAGACGAGAGAAAATGCACTTGGTAGTATCTGACCCAGCAGATTGTTTCACTTAAATAAGTCTTAATTACACAATGTTTACTTCTCCTTTGATAAACAGCTTTGGCTGTTCAATAAGCTATATTCACTGACATTTTTTAATCAGCGTAACACTTATTCCAAAACAACATATACGCCTTAATGACCCACAATTGACAGAGCTGTTTATTTCTGGCCTACAAACAGCCTGTGTCCTTGTGTCAGTTTCTGAAAATATTTGATTATAGGTCACAGTTGTCATGTTTCAGCCCCTGGCAAATTGACTACTTATGTAAAAAACTGGGAGATAACAGCGTGCTAAACGTCACAAATTAAAGTGGATAAATAGAAAACAGAACTGACATCTATGTAATTAATTTTGATAATTTAGTTAAAATTGTGATGAACAACTCAGCAGCTCGCGCTAACAAGAATAGATTAAGAAGGAGAGAGCTGCTGGAAGCTGACCCAACCTTCAGGTAAATCGGTAGGCTTCACGACTTTGTGGAGACATCAGCACAGGTTTTGAGATACATTTACACCACGCCAACAAAAATAATGCTAATGAGTGTGTATTATCTTTGGGTCTGCTTTCATGTAGATATACCAGACCTTGTCACAATTATAACTAAATTAATAAGCCTCATGGTTTAATGCCTGCACCTTTCAGTCCAGTTGCACTTAATTGTCTAGAAATTCTTGTGTTATGACTAAAAATCTGTGAGTCCAAGTGAATGTTTGTGCCAACTTTTTTAAAATTCACCCAAAGCATTCCTGAGATATACGTGTTCCTTGAGGCCAAAAGCGTGTTTGTTCAGACCCATGACCTTGACCTTTCATCTTTGAATTCTAATCCCGATTCATCCTTAGGTCCGTGTGAACGAATGTTTGTGCCAAATTGAGTGTGGATTACTTTGGGGCATCCCACTGGGATGTTGCGGTCACAAGGCCAAAAATGTGTTTAGTTCAGTCTCTGTGACCTTTCCGATCAGTTCATCTTGAGTTTGGGTCAAAATCAATATTTCCTTAACATGCAGTCACCACCTTTTTGTTCTAGCTTTAAGTTTAAAAATAATAATCTTACTCTACATTGTACCAGTGTGGAATATACTTACAGGTTATTCAAACCCTTCTTTGAAACTTTATAGTGTTTGCTGAGTTAAATATTCTGGCATTCAGTCATTTATTGTATACTCATTTCCCAAAACTCATTTGGCCCCAGTTTGTATCTTAAGCGTTGGGCTCACTACATAAATTTAAAATGGCATTTTCTCTAAATGTTTTTCCTCCTTCCAAAAGAGTGGAGGCCACGATACTGGCTAACAAAAGAGAGAAAAGACAGTGGCTCACAGAAGATCATCTGGATGAAATGTAAATGTTGCTTTAGAAAAGAGAAAGAGTGTACTACTCTGGTCCTGTAACCTGGTTAAATTCCAATCTACGTTTTTGTCGATTGGTTATAACTAATTAATGGGCTGGAGAAGCTCCACTTACTCCAGTTCCCCAGTTTTACCACCCTGGGACCCACAAGCGACATTAGGTTTTGCCCTAAATTTCGGAGTGAGAAACCACAGGGAATTTGTTTGTGTTCCCACTTGGCGAGAGTGCCGAGGAGTTCCAGCAGGGAAGGAAGGGACAGATTAACTCCCTCAAGCTGGATCATCGACTGAAAACCCAAAGAACCTCGGAGTCCATGATAGCCCACAAAATCTGTTTTATATTTCACAACAATATAGATAAATAAAAGAGAGATAAAGGCTGAGGAAAATGCAAGCCGCCAGAGAGAGTCAAAGCCAGTATTTTATTTAAAACAATTCAGATATAGCATTTTTTTGAAAACCCGACTGGGGCATTAATACTAAACCACAAATGTGTACATATAAACATGAACATCAAATCAGACAAGTGTAGAAAGGATGAAGTCGCTTACCCTTGAGTACAACAGACTTTGCATTTGTGAGCATGTTCTCTTCTTCACTACAACAATGAGTCACCACACAAATAACCTCCTCCTCCCCAGTCGACACGGTAATTTGTTGGTCCAGCCAATCATTATTATGTTAGGTGAATGTTTAGGTAGATAGCTTTGTCCAGTGAGTGCACTCTGCCGTCCTGTTTATGTTTCTCTCAACCTCAGCATCAAATTGCTGCTCTACTCATTGTCATTAGCTGTGTTTTCAGTCATTTGTTTCACAAGTGTCTTAATCAAAACAGTATTCGATGCTGGCATGATTCGCAGCAACAAGAAAGCGTGCTTTTACACCTCAGGTCTGTTATGTTCAACATATGCATGTAACTACCTTGATGTTTACTGGGCTATGAAGTGCTGTCAAAGATTTTGAAGCACTCAAGCAGGACTGCAGCTGATCAGTCAGCGCGATGGAAGATTACAGCAGCTGTGATGTGCTGTTTAGACAAGATGTTTATCTTAGCATCCTATTGAATGAGATATTTAACTTCTGGCTTAGGACTGACTATTTGAACATACTTTCACGTGTGTCGTAGCTGTATTTTACCCAAAGGCAGACTATGAATTAAGTGACTTTGGATCAAAATGGATTGAAGTCACTAGTCTGGAAAACTTGCCTGATTCTCTTGACCAATTTAAAGCTACAACATGCACTGCTTGAGCAGAAACAGTGACATACTACCTCCATAATTTACCACAGGCCTCGAAGGTACAGTGCAAAATTATCTCTTTATCTCTTTCTATCTAGCTATTTATCAACGCTTGTCAAGCTCATTTGTACTCTCTGGTGGTGCCTCTTTTCTCTCTGCCACCAGTTTGATGAAAGTATAAATGAGACCCATGAAGCATAAAGGCTGTTTTCAGTATTCTGGGTTCATCTATCTAGGCCATGCAATTCCTTCTAAGCTGAATGAAACAGCCCATCTTAGGAAGCTCTTCAACAGGTCCAGACCCCACCCCAATAAAAAGACTTGATATATAATATGCACAAGCTGGGATCAGACTCATCATATCATTCATATCTTGTTGGTGCCCATCAGGAAGAGGACACACAGCTCATGGTTTTAACAAACCAGGTAGCAGAGATAGATGTTGATTGGCTCAAGGTTACGTTTCAGCTGATATAAATAGAGTCTGGGGAAATTTGGGGACAAAATGTGAGCCAATCACTGGGTCCACCTCAATCTGTAGTGGTTCACAGTCTGTATTGATTTGGCAGCTACACAGCCAGAGCCAAGTGCCTGAGGATTGTAGCTTTTATGATGACTGACAAATGTTGCTGGAAAGGAGCAATTTACTGCAATAATGATAAACCATCATAATTTTTGGTCTACATTTTACAGGTATCTGTTCTGTTAAACTAGTTGATTTATTAGACAAAATAGGTTGATTCAGTTTGGTTAAGAAAGCGAGGACAACTCATCAGGCAACTGTTGGAACAAATTCAATTTGTGTTACTTTATAGAGCTTTGATTTTAGAGCCGACAGTCAGCTTCTGCCAGCATCACTGGCGCCTGTGACTGCCCCTTGTTTTGTGGTGTTTGGCACCCTGGGTGATAGTTAGCCTTTACCAGTGGCTGTTTGTTCAATTGAGCATATCGGATAAGAGTAAGGCAATCAGAGCTGACTTTCTCACTGGCTGTCAAGCCTAAAAAATTTATGAATTCACCCTATTAAGTAGTTTCACAGTTTTCAATTTCAGATGTATTCATAAAATGTATTCAAAGCCTGTTATTAGACATTTTGACCAGATTTACAGGCATTTAATGTCCACTTTGTGTTCCTGTCCTTACCACAGCTGAATATGGGTGGAATTTTATATTCTTACATACAGAATGTGAACTGTGGATTATGTGCCCATCACCTCTACTAATTACTGATAAGGATCCTCTAATTTCCAGTAGACAGGAGCAATGGTTACAGCAAGCAAGAAAACTTTCCTCGGAAATGGTAGGCTAGGTTTCTTTTAAGGTTGGCTCGGTCGTCACGTCTCTAAACTTTCTAATTTACACTCAGGCCACGGGCACTCATCTGGTGTGAATAGCACTTCTTAGACCAGCGAGGGGTTTGGTGTACAGTTCCAGAAATATGCTCTGGGGTAACAGCAAAATGTTCATACTAACTTTCCCATAATTCAACATTTAACCAGGTGCCAGGTGAAGGCGACTGATGAGCAGAAGTCTTAAGTGATGGACACTGACAATGACTTCCTCAAACGTGTTTGAAATAATCAGTGAGAAGAATATTCGATTGACTGGCTCAGTCTATGTGAACCTATAAAACTGACTTCCTTCCACATAAGCCTATCTAAAAAGCAATCAGTATTGCACGTACCTTTTCCTCAAACAACGTTTCAGTTAAAATCTTCATAAAATGTTGCTTTTTTGTTCTGTGCTGAAGATCTCTCCTCTCAAGAGACACTGCAGTGTTCGTTATCCCACTCTGTTAAAATAACTCCAAGTGCAAAACACTAGAACTTCACCGAGTGTGTATTTAATTATCAGCAGCAAACAACAGGCTGTTGTTCAGGCTGGCACTCTTTGTGTGGCTTTTTGTTTTCACTGGTGCCAATTCTCACGTTTTTGAAAAGGTTTCCTTATGGTGTGTCTGTTTTTGATGATATGCAACAAGGCAGAAAACTGGAAACTGGGAGGAAAATGAAAAGAATTGAAATGTTCATCAGAAGGTTAACAGTCAACAACTGGAGTCCCGATCTATGATGTTTCTTGCGTGAAGGTGAGGCAGGGTGCCACAAAATAAACATTCAAAGGAATCAAACTCTGCCAGTGCAGCTTTCTTCATCAATCTGTGGAGCAGTGCAGTTTGGCGTAATCCAGCGGTACTGCGACTCGATGGCTGGATTTACCTCGTTCTCAGATACTGCCACGGTAATTTAAAACTAAAATTTCACAATTTAAGTGCATTCTGCCAAACTTTTTCTCTACCAAATCAATACACAGAGTTTACACAATATTAGGAGCAGCTGCTTTTCCAGGAAACAACCCGAGTTGGAGAATAAACTAGGTGAAAGTTATGGCTCTGTATTGATTTAATCCATGAAGAGAGATGAAGGCGAGGGAGAACAACAATCAAAAAAAAACCACCTTATCAAGTCAGCCCTTATCCTCCAAGTGCAACAGGACCAGAGTGCAATACATTTGTTTCTCTAACCATCCTATTTGCATTTTCTAGATGTCATGTTCTTCTACATTTGAAATTGTCCCCTCTCTGACATGCACATATATAATTTTCTTCATTATCTCAAGAAGATGGTAACTAGCAGTGAGCGCCCTTTCATTACATTTGATTCTGCTTCCTCTTCCTTTCTTATTTCCTTCTCACACTTATCTTCCTCTCTTAGACTCCTTCTATTGTTTCAATATAAAATTGGAATTCATGCTATATTTCTAAAAGTAAAACGCCTCATGCGGCAGGGAAAGAGAAGCAGGCAGGGAGGCGATGGACTGAGTACCGTGGGTGTCCTGACAATGGGTGTGTGGCTGGAAATCTGATGATAACATGCCTCCGCTCAGACAAGACTGATGAAGCAGAGCGGAGAAAAACTCTTACCTTCTATGAGGCACAGGTCCATTGTCCCATGGCTTCTACAGTCAAAGCATAGCTCGCCCCAGCGAGGCTCAACACCCGGTGCCACGGTAGTAGTCCGGTGCTGTGAAACAGTTCATGCAGTAATACGCGGCTATACAGATACCCAGATATTAATATGAACATTTAATTTTGATACTCAACACTGTTTTTCAGAGCATAAGCTACAGGCCATCAGTTGTCTCATCAGTGGCTATATCTTATGTATCAATTACCTATTATCATTGTAGTTTTGTTAAAATGACATGAGCATTTACAAATCCTACTTCTGAAGTTACCTTTGATACTATCAGTAAAAGTGGGACATCTAACAAAACCACAGAAATCTATATACATACGGTTACTATATGGCATTTTCTGTCATTTTCCAAATGGAACAGCAGCACTGAGTTTTTTTGGGTTTTTACACTGAAATCTCCTGAATTAGTTTAAAGAACAGTTTGACATTTTAGCAAATATGCTTATTTGCTTTCTTGCAGAGAGTTGGGCCCAGTCACCCCTTGATGGAGCTACAGGGATAGGCATCTTTACCTGGGCAACTTGTACTTGTTTTAAGCATTCTAGTACCATTACCTCTCGACCCCAAAAGCAAAAAGGACACCTGCCCTGTGTGGTGCACAAAACAGAGGGTAGGGCCAATGGAATTGGGCCTTGGTCTCTTGTGGTTGCCTAGCAACCTCATTGAAGACTCAGGAAGTGACTGCACCCTTCCAAGGTGTAGTCGACATGGCGTCCCATAAAAATTACAAGGTTGTCATTTCAGTCTTTGGTTTTGTACAGATTAAACAACCAGACAAGAACTGGTAAGAATGGGTGATGTGATCACACAATGCCTACAGTCTGTGTTAGAGGGTAGCAACAGCTTCAGCATTCTTGTCAGTGCCTATGCGGGGAGGCGTTCAGGTACAGTACTGTATTTAGCGTGGGTCACATGTTTTAGTCTACCTGAGTATCTAGCAAGATATTAAACCTTTTCTTTAATATTACGATTAATATCTTTCAGATACATTAATACAGTAGAAGTGATGTAATTACCTGTTTCCAATAAATGTCCCTGGTCACCAGCTAAAGATCAAGGCCAGGTGACTTGACCATTGGGACCTGCGCCGGAATCTACTGCTGACAGCTGGGGAGAATACACACACAAAATGGCCCATTACTAACACACACATATATTTCTTGAACATAATGAAGATGAGGTTTCAAATTAATTTCATGTTATGTAGTCCTGTAACAAAATATTTGCTAATACCACGTATTTTAAGTGCGTACCCTGTATTACACTTTCTCCAGGCATCATATCGGTAAAAGGTTGACATTATAAGACATTACTTAAAGTGAGTGTTGTCATTAAGCGTCCAAAACTGTTATTATCCGCGGTAACGGGTACTCTGCTGGGCGCGATCTGATGCTAACAACTAGAGAAGACAGAGACAAGGAAAAAAAAGAACAATGCTGTATTTTTTATGACAAAACAGAAAAAAAAAACAAACTAAAATGTTCCTTCTTGTAGAAAATACTTACCTCAGCTGAGCTACAAAAAGCTGCCTTTTGAGAATCCTGAAATTAGGCGGACTGTGTGTGCTCAATACATCCTTGACATCTTGATAGTGTTATGTTTGTTCCTTGTTTCTTTTGAGAAGAGTTGCTCCTGTACATTTTCAAATAAATCCCTGCTCTGGGTTTATTTATATGTCCTTGTAGGTGCAGCTGAAAAGTCTTAGAAAATGTTAATCTGCTTCCCAAAATTAAATTCCACCTACATACAGAGAACTCACAATGTTATCGACTCCACTAGCTTTAAGTAAATATAATCTCTATCAAATATATATAGAAACATAAAAACAAGCATAATTGACCATTTGTGTCCATGTAATTACAAGGTCAATGTGCTTCAACTATACAGAAACACCCTCCATATTTCTGTATTACTCTGTTTTTTTTAATCAAAGTCTAATTACTTAGGAATAATTAGGTTGATTAATTCCATAGCTGCTCCTCTTGCAAGACTAAACTAAGATATGAAGATTGATGACACTCCTATATACTAAATGAGCTAGAGGCCAGCAGATGGTGCTTAGCTTAGCATAAAGACAGGAAACATAGAAATAGTTAGTCTGTCTCTGTCCAAGGCTGAAGAAAAATCATGGTGTCTGTAAAAGCTCTACTAAGTAACAAATTATACTTGTTAACAAAAACAGAGTATAGCACTATAAGTTGTGTATGCACAGTTATATACTAGAACTCTAGACTGAGTCCCTCAAGGTGACCTTAATCTCCAAGCTAGCTGTGTCCCATGCTTACAGTCTTTAGCCAGCTGGCTCTAGCTATTATCTAATGTGCAAACATAGGCGTCACCAGCAGAGGGCTTTAGTCACGATCTCGGTATCTTCTATTCTTTAATCAACATATCAACATTTTACTGTTAGCATAAACACGCAAACACAACAGCTGCAGTGCCTTTACATTCATAACAAATTATTACATTTTTGAGCCTTTTCCCCTCTCTTCTTTCCACTCACTCCGCTCTCCCATTAAGCAGTTTATACTAGCAAATCAAACACATAGATTTCTCCATGTTTGGAAATCACACACAGTGCGTATCAAAGTGCATATCAACAGGCTTCTTCACTGATACCAATCTGTCACAAACTCATCTGCCAACAGTCTGATTGACTCCTTTAAACAAAAATCATCCTTCATGTCTCACTGCTTGAGCTCTCTCTCTCTCTCTCTCTCGTCCTCGAGTTTAATTTCTCTGCAAGGCTTTCATGATGATTACTATACACCTTTCGTCAATGCACTGAACCTGCTTTTCTGTGTTAACTTCCAAACCTTGCTTCATCAGCCGCCTCCAACTCCAACTGCATGCTCACACACAAACACATATTACTAATGTGACCAGGCTGCTGAACCTGACAGATAATAGACTGCTGTATGGAGTAACAATACTGTACATGAGGAACACACACACATACACACACAGATGCTGTAAGCAGCAAACGCCTCAACTTTGCCCTACCAGCCTGCTTGCAGCTGAATTAGATTGCACTGAAATAAGATAGAGAATAAAGAGGGAAGAATGGCAGATTTGGGGGGACACAAAGAAAGGCAGAAAAAGGACAGAGGAAGAGAAGTACGACACACAGAGTCAGATAGAAAAAGAAAAACTGATGGAGGTACACAAGAGGGACAGGGAAGAACCGCTGTAATAAGTCACAGTCTCTACTCTGTTTCTGCACTGAGGAATGGAAGAGCAGTACTGGCTGGATGCTGAAAACAAGCCAATAGCTCCTAAAGCCATTACAATATAAAATTAAATCTGTACGTAAACAGTAGTGGAGGTAAATTTAATTGTGGACTCACATGTTCCCTGTTTATGAAAGGACATATATGTAATGCACAGATACTCCATCACTTCTGTTCTCTTTCAACTCCCATCCTCTCCTCCTCTCTTCTTCTCTTCCTCTTGCCTCTTTCTCCTTATTTCACTCCTCTCATCTTATTTTGTTCCCTGATTCCACCCGTTCTCTTGATAAGAGTCCTTTTTCAAGATCGCTGCTACGGTTTTTATTGAGGGCCTTGGATTTGAGGTGAGGTATTCAAATGCATTCAGAGGCTTATCTCTTACTCTCTCACACTCACACACAGACGCATGTTGTATATTATGCACACAAATGCCAAGGCTCTAGAGTACCGTGAATGTATAGGAGTCCTGTGTCTCTCTGTCCAGTGGCTGCAGCAGGTTGAGATATCTTCTGATTCCAGTAGCAGACACAGAGAAAACATTAGAATAGCTGTCCAATAAGAACTCGAGCTGAGGATCTCTGGTCTGTTGAAGAGAAAGAGAGATGTTTAGAGGTGTACAGAAGGCATAAGAACAGAGAGCTTTTCTTTTTTTTAACCTAGTGAAGGTACTGCTGCTGACATGGGATGCTTGATGAAATATAGCGACTAATCAAAACAGTAGAGAACGAAAGTAACACAATGTTTAAGAAGACAAGAACTGGGCAATGAACTGTATCTATTTGTGTCTCTTTCTCTCTCTCTGTGGATCTATTTGAAATTTATTACAATTCAAAATAAAAACAGGAACATATGAGTGGAGAAACAGATGCTTCCATATGCAAAACAGCTCAGAGCAAAGAAGTGCTCCGACAGGAAAAGGTGAAGGAAAAACATTTCCTCCAAGGTTTTTCTTGACATAAAGATTCTCCTACGACGGCTCTGTGTGTGTGTGTGTGTCTGTCAAGTGATGGAGAGGCAATCCTCATCCAAGTCCTCCTCTGACATTACCCACAGAGTCACTTCCTCTGTGTGTGTCTATGCTATACAGATGAGTGTGTGAGTGTGTGTGTGTGTGTGTGTGTGTCAGAGAGCTCTCACTGCAGATAAGGCTGGCTCAGCAGGGGGGTGGGGGGCTGATAATATTGTCGATGTAGCCAGTGTGGATATTGAGTCATAAATAAACACAAAAACACAGATTTAAGGGGACACACACTCACTCACACACACACACACACACACACACACATATTCACAGTCATATGCACACATATAAATAAAAGTGATGGACGGCACATAGAAGCAATTAGGACTAATCATCATTGTTGGTACTTAATGCTGGAGGAAAGACTGGTGCTAGCAATATTTAAAATAACTCAACATATATCAGTCACCACACAACACACACACACACACAGTCTCACAAACACACACATTATCCCTGCTGTGGGGGTCTTTTGGAAAGCAATGAACCAAAGCTTGTTTTTGTCAGAATGACTATGCTACATCTTAAACAAACTAAGCTCTTGGGAATGCATCGACGATAACAACTCTGCAGCACTGTAAATTCTTACATTATCACTGAGAGGCAATTTGAGAGGGAAATAGTTTTACTATCCAGATTCACAGGGAAATTAGATAGGGCACTTCACTTCACACTCCGCAGGCACAGCACAAAGCAGAGAAACAGTAAAACAGGGAGGAGGATAGAAATGGACACCAATCCTTCATTTCTGTGTGTCGCCATGCTGCTAGCTTTGTTTACAAGGTGATTTGTGTTTGGTGCTGGATAATGCTTTGTCTCTACCTCTGTATCACAGTACATTTTAGATTACAGTGAGTGAAGCTTAATGCTTCAAGCCAGAGTATGAGCATATACAGTACCAGCACAGTTTACAAGTAACCACTGACTGTAGGCTAAATCCCTCCCCCAAATAGTGATTGTCCAATCATAGCAGGGCATGGCAGGCCTGTCAAACTTTGGATTTCACCCCACTGAAGCAGTGTGCACAATGCTGTGGTAAGACATCTTATTGACATCCAGAAAGCTCAGGTCTTGACTTATTTATCTATTTATCTATCTAGTTATTGTTTGTTTAGCCTCCCAAAATCCCAAAAGGAATGGATTAAGCAGTATGTTTGTCTGCGCTAATGTAAGCTGCGGTTGTAAACATGCCTGGCTCACTTGTCCCTAAGTCTGTCTTTTAAGACCTCTTTTACGAGGTCCTTGTTTTCATTTTCAGCTGGAAACATTAACAGGTCAGTAGAAGACTTTCAACCATCTCACAAAGCTAATGTTAACTGCATTAACTAACTAGCTACAGTAGTGGCGCAGTGCAACAGAGAGGTAAACACTGCACCGACCAACGCAGTCATCATTGTAAACTGCATATGTGCTGTGAAAATAGAAGGCTTGACAGGCCTATCAACAGTAGGTAAGGAGGCTTAACAACAGTCACCACATTTCCATGTGGTGCTGGAAATTTTTACATGACCATTAAACACTGGTCAATGAGCATTAAAATTTATACTACATTAATTCTCATTTTTCTCATCTTGTCAACACCAATCAGTTGAAGCTTCATAGGACTCAGCAAAAGGAGGTAAAGATAGAATGAATAAACTCAGCTGATACCTACAGGCATCATATTGGCTGTTAGCTATAAAGGAAGTAGATGCAACAAATCATCATAAGTGACACATACTATCTTGTTCATTTGAATATGAAAAAAAAAAATACCAAAAATAAATCTGTAGATTTTCGTGAATCTACATACATCGTTAATTCGTTAATATTCTGTTAGGATGTTTCAAAAAGGAACTCCTGCATTGTTATCAGTATTTACAATGGCTTTATTCTGATTATTAAGTGTTAGAATTTGATTTGTCAGTGACATTAGCATTAATCAACTTCTAATATCTTCAGTGACAGCTCTGTATGCTTTTATCCTCACCTCCTCCACGTCGTTATCAAGAGCTATAATGGTGAGTGGTGCCGACAGGCTGGCGTTGGTCGCTATGGTGGTCCCCACTGGTGATGCTTCGCTGACGTAGCCATGGTAACTGGTCTCCAGGAAATACGGTGCCTGGTTGTTTTCATCCAGAACTTCAATTTGGAGGTTGGCAAAAGCTGGCAGTGGGTGGCCATTGTTCTGTTCTGCCTAAATGGGAGAGATAAAATAATTGGCCCTGATGCTTCGCTTTGTGTACTTTACTAGTCACTAAACCTGCTGCTGAGGTGGTATTTACTTACAATGCTTCACACAATAAATGTTAGATAGTGCTCAGTAGGGCTCTTAGCTGAGATAATGATAATAAAACAGGCCAGTTACACATGTTTGTGTTTATTCCATAAAGTATATGGCAACTGGATACAAATGAATTGATGTACTGCAATTTTTGATAGGGTTTAGTTGTTACTCTGACTTTATCTTAGCGAAACACACTTTTTGCTCAATTTGTCAGCTTTTGAAAGGAAACTTTTTCCCACAGGGGTATACATTTTAGGGGGAAAATGTGGCAAATCTAGGACATTTCTGTTTCTTCTTTGCTTTTTGACTGTTGGTGAATTAGACTGCCCGGATAAACAAAATAATCTTGAGTAGTAAGAAAAGGGAGAATTCAGCTTTTAAAAGTTTATTGAAGCCTGCTATCTAAATCTAAAACGTGTGACTACACAACTGTATACACCTGTGTGTCCTCTTCTCTGTTTGCAATCTGTCATTGTCACCGACATGTCACTCTTATAGCTTTCCACTCCACTCTTTTTGTTCCCTCACACTTTTCTCTTATCAGTTTATGTGGGATCCAACAGCAGTAAAAGTAAAATGAATGCAGCGTCATTTCATAAGCAAAATATCAAGGGTTTAAAAATCAGTGTACACACTTATACACAGATCCACACAAACTTTTACCTATAGCAAAAACATCCTATAGAGGAAAAATTCAATTTTCAATTTCAGTGGAGCAGAACCTGATGTATGCTTGGTGCTATAATTCCATTACTGGCCTAATTGAGCCAAAAACACCTTCACACAGCATAGTCCTGCTCTAATGCTTTACAATTACTGCCAGGGGAGAGTACTTTTAATTGAGAGAAACCAGGAGGCGCCAAATAAATAAACTGAGAGGGAGCAGTTAGTCTTTATTTAAGGTTACAGATTTGCTGATCAAAAGCTTGATGGATATTTGAGGGTTAAAGGCAGTAAAAAAAAAAAAAAAGGCTATGCACATTCCAGGGGGAGGTTGTTTCTATAAGAAACATGCTGGGAGAAAATCGAGTTAAACCTCCCCTGTTTGCAGCTGCAGTGTTCCTCACCTTGATAACCAGATCAAATCTGCGGTAGAGCTCTCTATCGATGGGCTTGAGTAGCAGGAGCTCCGCTGTGGTTCTGTTTAAGCTGAAATATTCTGCATAGGACTCTGGTTTGCCTGAGAGAGAGAGCAAGCAGCACAAACACACAATAAGAAAAGAGCAAAAACTAAATATACAAAAACAAAACCAGTGTGTGTGTGTGTGGGAGGGAGAGAGAGAGAGAGAGAGAGAGAGAGGAGACATCATTAATTGGTGTAAGAATCAATGTATATTTGGTGGGTGTCTAAGAGGATTAAAAAAGAGGGAGAGGGAGAGGGAGGCATGGGTAATGCTCCCAGTTTTCTCATCTCAGCTCTCCACATGTGGGGACGCACACACACACACACACACACACACACACACACACACACACACACATACACATACATATATGGTACTTTGGAATGCTACATTGCTCAGTGGGGAAATCACGGTCTGGTGAGAGGAGCAGCAACACGTGCACTCTCACATCTCTCAAGTGTGTGTTTCTATGTGTGTGCGGCATGTGTTGCATCTTTATAGCAAGCACTGATTTGATTGGCTTCTACTGAGGGATGGTGCATTCCAAGACAGCATGATCTCCCCCCAGTGTTTGTGCTTACGGGTGTTTGTGTCCAAGCCTGAAAAAATACATTCCAACTCTCTTCATCTACAGTGACTATCAACTCCTGTTTGTCTTTTGAATTATTAAAAAAAAACACAAAAAAAACCCCAGAGTAACTCTCAATCAAGTCTGATTATGGCCACTGGATCTAAAACCTTTCTTTCTTTAAACATTGAAGCTTCCTCAAAATTTCTTATTAATATACTAATTTTTTTTTTTTTTTAAATCAAAGATATTGGAGAAGCTGCAAAGTTGCAACAGATTTTTTATGCCCTTAGTGACACTGTCTCTCATAATCCTTACTCAGACAGAGATTAGTTTCACAGGAAGAGTCTGGGAAATGTAATCAAGTCTGTGTCAAGACATGTCAGTAAATTTTTTATGGGCTATGCACATCCTCACCAGTAAAAGTCTGTTTTTTTTATGTTTTTGTGATGGCACATTTTACTATTTCTAACAGTAAACTAGATGTCTTGCAGCTATGGTGCACCATGACTGTTCTAAATCACTTTCAATTTAATTATATTGAAGCATTAATGGGCAGTCAATTCCATTTCTGTCATTTTGGAAATGTCTTATCCTTTGCAAACTGGCTACAAGCATCTAATAATGACTTCACACATTACCCTATGGAGTTAATCCTGCACCTAAACATTTAAGTGCCTTCCTTAAAAGGCTTAGAGTCCTCCTCTAACAATTGACAATCAGCCCTGTATGAAAAGATGTGCTGCCGTTGTTCTGAACTACAGTGTTATTGCCACCATTGCAGGTAAATAGTCGATCAGATAGCGTTTTCTTTTTGTGTGACCAATCGGGGTTGGGGTCAGAATTTGGGATGCTGCTCCTCTTTTCCTGTTTAGTTTTAATTGTGATAAATGTTTCACTTGATGTTCATGAAAAGTGATCAAATGAATTGACACCTAGCTTATCAGGAAGATTGTGAAGGAGTAGGACTCAGCTACACATCTACCATGGTATATGTAATTTTATTTTGCAACATAGTCAATCAGTTATCAGTTACCATGGCTACGGTAGTAAAGTATCACCAGTGATTTCTGACATTTTTGCACATATAGCACAATATCCATAAAAATATTTATCCTGCTGCCCAGCCCTAGTGGCAGAACAATCAAAACAAAAAGACAACAACAACAACTATAACAACAACAAAAAATTTCAACCTACCAATGAGGATGGAGTATAAGATTCCTGGGGTCTGTCCGAGGGAGGCTGTATGTTTCAGTCTTGGTCCACAGCTTGTATGGGTGGAGTCACATTGAGGGGATTCACTTTACTCTGGAGACAGAACCAATGAAAGCAGTGGAGTTGAACAGTGTAGCATTATACATTACAATCAGAACCATCTTCTACAACAGCAGTTATAAAGGGAATCAGATCAGGATGAGATAACTGACAATTTCCATTACAAAAGCAAACTCGGCGCCTGGAGAACATTCTCAACAGTGCCAACTTTACTTTGCATCATGATAGTTCACAGCTTAGTTTACAAGTGACATTTGTAATTAAACAGTGATTGCTTAAGGCAACAGCTAAAAAAAAAACATTGGGATGAATATAAAGGTCCCACTAAGTTATTTCCCTTGGCATACATAAAGGTTTTACCTATGCTATTTATTATATTGATGCAACAAAAAGCTCTGAGCATCCCAGCATAAGAAAATCAAAAACACATGGTGGTACACTTTCAATCACATGTAGGGCACATATACACACCAACACACAGAATTCTGTGTATCTGCTGCACACAGACCATTAGAGAAACAAAAATCCACAATATAATACACAATAGCAATTAGGACCTATTTCTATTGAGGATATATATTGTACCTGTTTGTCCATATAAATGTGATCTATATGTTTATCTTTGCATACACATACACACACTGTTTAAGTCTAAGTGTGGAACCGTATCTGTATGGCAGGCTATAATGTTGACTTATAATCGTGCAATATGCTGGGGTGTGTGATACGAAGACCCCCAATGGGAGAAACATAACACATCTATAGGATAAAATCTACCATCACTGGAGCTGTAAAATGTCAAGCCAAGGACACCAACAAGACCGCACGTACTCCCAAGTGCGCACAAACGTATGACACCCCCACCCCCACCCACCCACCCCACCCCACACACACACTGTAGATGATTCTACTGCTATGATACAATACTTTACCGCTGCACCTGTCACACCACACTTAAAATCTACTGGCCATCACAGAGCTATATCTCCTGTTGCCTGTCACCGAGAAGGGGAGAGGAGGGAGACGCAGGCAGAGAAGAAGTTATGGCGAGTAATGAAGTGGAGTAAAAGAGGGTGTAAATATATGGAAGCGGAGATGAATCTGCCAGGAGCTCGGGATAAACACGGAGCAGAGAGAGATGTAAATGTAACACGGAAGAAAAGGGGGGAATCAGACAAAACTAATACTACAACGAAAATCAGTTTCTTAAACATTACTTCACATGGATAAATAATATAGAATTATAACTACAATTACTGCCTCACACTTGCATGCCTCCACCAACCAGTGAAGTTGCAGGACATATGGTCACGATCTCTCTCTCTGTTCCTGATTTATGGTGTTGAATAATGGCAAGAAAGGTGCTTTTGCAGAACATCATGATGTGAACATAACCTGTGGCCATCTGGATATTAAATGTCATGCCTACATCATTTTATCCCATTAGACATCTGTAACTTTACGTTATGGCTAAAAATGTATTTTGTGAGGTCACAGTGAGCTTGACCTTTGACCTTTAACCACCAAAATCAGTTCAACCTTGGGTCCAAGTGAACACACGCAAAGAAATTCCCATAAGAACACAATGCCCCTGGCCACGGCTGTCGCCAGCACGTGGCACAGCTTCAGTACATTTATTTGAATTCCGTTGATCATTCACTTCATAAAGAGGCTGATCTCCCTCTTTCACACTACCACTTCAGCTAAAGGAACAACAGGGAAACTTCTCCCTCACCCTTGTTCATATTGTAAGGCTCGAATTCCTAATAAGTATGCTTCTGCTTTTCTTTTCACACTAAAAGCAAAAGGAAAGAACTTTGCACTTAGAATCTTGTCTTGAATTAAAACAGGGCTTTTGATTATACAGTATAGTACATTCACAGGCATAAAATTCTCATCAGCATTCACTATTTTACCAGGCCTTTTTATTGTTTCAATATTTTCAGTTCAACCTTTAGTTTTCATCTGCAGATCTGGAAGCAGCATCTTATCATAATGTTCTGTGTAGCTTGTGGCTATTTATTCTAAAAGATGACACAGTGGACATTTTGACTGGTCACACATGAGTGCAATTCATAACATGTAATAATGCTTTGAATCTACTGAACTGCGTACAGGATCGTAATATCGTACATGCTGACTCACTTGTGTGGCTTCCTTGAATTAAGGCTACAACATTAGTTGCAGTTAATCTGCAGATTTGTTCTATAAATGTACAAGAATAACGGGAAAAAAAAAGACCAATCATAATTTCCCAAAGTACAAGTTTATATCTTCAAATGGCTTGTTTTGTTAAACCCCAAAACTACTAGATTCAACAGCATAGACAAAAAAAAAAGAGCAAATGTTGACAATTGACAAGTACTTTAGAGCTGGCCTCAAAAAACTGGGGTTACTAGAGCAAGTAACCAAACTGTGTGACACCACTTATTCACAACTACCGACTTAAAATTCTGTAAAAGCAGATCACTAAAGGAGAGCCCGACAAACTGAACTCAATTAATAATACAGGCCCAAAATGTGGAGCCCGAAGCAGACAAGCAGAGCAGGTAATATTAAAAGGCTCTTAGCTTCCAAGGCTTACTGTAAGAAACAGGCAGGCAGATTCAGGCAAGCAAACACTGCAGAACCAGCAGGCAAAAAAATAAATAAAATAAAATAAAATAAATAAACAGCAACAGGTACCAAGCAGACACAAGCAACTCAGACACTACAACAACTAAACAACACCTGGCAAGCGTATGTGTGTGTGTACGGAGAAACTGCCTTTTATATATACTGTTGGAACTAATGAGCAAATGAGCAGCAGGTGTGCAGGCAGGTGGCTGATCCCGGGAGCAGGCAGGAGATCAATAGAGGAGGGGGAAAAAAACCCCTGAGGGCGTCTAGTGGTCAGGTGAGGCTTTGTGTCAACCACTGAGCTATGCAGGAGCGCATGGCAAGATGCTGTTGGTGGTGCAACAGAGATACAGCACTCCCCTATCACATAAAAAAATAACAGAATGCTCTTTCCACGATGCAGTGCACCGCAGTGCTGCAAAGTTGCAGCCGGTGTGGAAAGCAGCTACAAAATACATTTACGGCATTAAAGTGCTGTTTTGCTTTGATGTTTTTGTGAACTCGTAGCCAATCGATTGCCAGTGTGGCATCATGACAAGCTAAATGATAAGTCAGGTATTGGGAGAGTTGTTAACCGGGCTGTTCAATAATCTATTTTTCAGAGGCAGCAATGTTTTTTGAAGTGGATGTGTGAACATGGCCTGACAGACAACTCCTCGCCATAGATGACCGGCATCTTGGTGTGTGAATGTGTGTATCTGTGTGTGTGTGTGAGGGAGAAAGACAGAGAGAGAGAGTAGTTATGTTGGCTCTGAGGCTCTGAGGTTGTCATATCTTATCAGTCTGATTAGGACTCAAACTATTATAGTGCCTTGACTCTCCTCGTTCATTCCTCTCCTCACATCACCTTCCCCTCTTTTCTTCTACCCCAGCAACAGCAGCTGTCTGCTGTTCTTTCCACTCCTATCTATCTATCTATCTATCTATCTATCTATCTATCTATCTATCTATCTATCTATCTATCTATCTATCTCTTTGTCATTTGTTGTCCTCTGGCTTACTCTCCTCCAAATCAACAACAGTTTGAGGGGAACAAACAGGAACCCTAAACTCCTTTCACTGCGCTGAGGTTCATTCAAGCAGAACATATCAGGGTACTCATGTTGGATGGCTTCAACGTCTAGTCTTAATCAATCAAACAGGGCCCCTGAGAGACAGCTGCTTTGAGTAAGTGAGAGTGCATTCAGGCAAATCTAATGGGAGAGATCATGCTGTTGGCATAAACATGCATTTATTTAAACAACCTGAAACAGTTCAGTTTAAGCAGATGATTGTTTAAGAAGAAAGCTTCAGCGTTTTTGCAGGGAATTTCACAAGTAGTGGGGCCTATAGTATGACATTTTTTTTCTTCTGCGTTTCCATTTGTTTGATTATCTGTATGTATTTCTCCTCTTTCTTCTGTTTAGCTATTGTACTATAGCTCTATAGCTACTACAGAGCTACAGTACATTGGCAGTAGAGATATTGCAGAGGGATACAGGGGAAACAAATGCAAGATCACCTGGCATTGTGTTGGTCAATCAGGTATATGTAAGGGTGTGTTCTACCATGCATGTTGTGGCATTGTACGTCTACCTTGCAATCATCTAGACGGAGAGGACAATTGTTGCTGCTGAGTTTTAAGAATTGAATCCCTTATCATAAATTAAAACCACTGTGAATGGTCCTAGTGTCTGATAAGCCTTTAACTTCACGGATACATTACTCAAAGGTGGAGGTGGTTCATTTGATCCAAACAACCTTTTCAAGATAAAACTGCAAATAATGCATCAAATAAATGTAAACAAGATCCAAAAATAACTGTCACCTATCAATCAATCTACCTTTACAAAAATGTGAAAACTAAAAAATAAAATGGTGAATGATGATGCAGCTGAGATATGCTGAATTTTACTCCGTAGTATGGTCAAGCTCCAAAAGCACTGTATCCCTAACATTTCCTATAAAGCAACTCAGCAGCATATTTTGTTATATCCTTTCTGCGTGATTAATGCTCTTGTCTTTTATAGTCCACATTCCCCTGCTTTCCGCTATAAATCTGTAGCCTCAAGCCCAAGCCGAGATGACCACGATGACATCATTAGGTTTATTTTCTCAAACTCGCCGCAGAGCTGCAGTGGTGAAGTAACAAGTGAGCCGGGGTTCATTTGCGTCAGGGGGACGCTTTCAGCATCAGCGCAGCTAATTTCAAAGAGCGAAAACTTTGACTTTTAATTTCGCACAGTCACGATTCACAGTAGACAGGAGGCAAGTAGAAAATCAGCCTCTTCAGAACCAATGATTGGCACAGATTTTACTGACAGACCCTCATTATTAATAGACTTAATTACATCTCATAGTTGGAGAAGCACAGATTCAACACAACAATGGCCATTTAGGGGCCTAGTAAAGCTTCATGCACAATGTAAGGGCCCTGAAAACTGCATGGGATGCAGTCATCATTCATTTTATTAAGTACATCTGTGCTTTTCCTGCCATGACACGTCAAATCTCTGCTGTGAAAAAGGTCCATTAAGTTTCCCAAATGAGCCTTAACCTGATATCTGCATAGATTCCACCTCCTGTAGCAAACAGAGATCGGAGTCTGAAAATCCACAAACAGCCAATGAAAGCAGAGAAGCCAAGCAACTCCAGTTTGTCTGCATGACTCTGTTTTTTTTATTGCTGTGATGGGGTAAAATCATGACAACTGAAATCAGTGAAGCATCTGAAGTCTGTAGCAGTTCTGTTTTGGAACAACCGAGAACCAAATTACGTGTCAATATGCAATGTGTTGTATGCATCGCTGCAGATTTTGAAACCCCCTCAAGTATTTTCCCAGTGTAACTTTTCTTTGTGTGTTCCTTTACCCCCCTCTTTCTCACATGTTTCGCTCCCCCTCTCCCTCTCGCTACCTTTTTCCTATCGTCAAACCCTGTCCTTGTCTGCGTACACTTGCTTCTTTCTCAAAAGCGCAAGGTGTAAAGTTGATTTACTCCTGTTGTTCCTCGCTGTGTCTCTCTTGGCTGGGAGAGAAGAGTGTGTGTGAGTGTGTGTGTGTGTGCTTGTCTGTAAGAGTATGTGTGAGTCAGGAGAGGTAAGAGAGAGAGGTTTGAAGGCAGAGAAAGAGCTCCCTAAGTGAGCATATGTCTGCATGTGTGTGCGAGCAAGCCCGTGTGTATATGTGTGTATGTGTGTGTGTGTGTGTGTGTGTGCATCTATGACAAAGATCTCAGTATAACCTGAGATGAAGTGAACAACGTCCAGTTAGGCATGACTGCTCTACTGGCCTGACACTCCTTTGGTGCATGTGTGCGTAGCTGTAGATGTGGGGAATTAAGGCATGAATGCACTGCTAGCTTGTCCTGTAAGGGTGTGTGGCGTCTCTGTGTCAATAGTGTGTGTAATATTATTATTGTGGTAAAGGGATGGAATGCTCTGCTGACTTGTGGAGTTGAGATTTTACCTGCAGCAGCACATCTCCATTTGACAAAGTGGTGCTATGATCGCTCTGGATAACAGCATCGGCTAAATGCCGAACTGTTAGCCGCTGTATAGGCAGCTTACGCCACAGTGTTGCGACTCTCTCGCATAACACTTGTACGCATACATAAGAGATTCACATTACGATCTGTCAGAAAACATTTTGTCATTAAATACAGAAGTTTTACTACACCTTGGTTTTTAAATCAGGATGACTTCAAAATGTTACCATCAGAACATAAATATAGTAATGCAACTTAATTTAAAGTTTATAACTGCAGGTTTATGTGACCAACAACGTCTTGTCATTAAAACAGTATATTCTTGTCTCAAAGTGGTAATTGCTTGTAAAATGTATTGTGTTCATATATGAACAGGAGGCCTTTTTAGGTCCCTTGGCTGATTTGCTTTGTTTTCATTACACAGGCTGCTGGTTGTGGCCTTGCGCAGAGTTGCACAAATGCCAAGTTGAATAAATAAAAGGTTTCCTGTTTTTAACTTAAACTGCGGGTGTTATGAAATAATACACCACTGTATAAAGCTTAGGTGGTAACAGCTATCCTTGACCACACAGTCCATCAGTGTAAGAGCTACCAGGGTAAAGATGGATTTCCTTGTTAAGTTTCACTGGACCTCAAAAGAGGCGACAAATAATTCAACAAATAATGTAATATTGCTAAGGTCAGTGGATACACAAGAACAGCATCCGGGCATTACACACAGTTAAATATGGATATGTAAATAGGCAGAAGTGTGTAAGGTGTGAGGATGAGCCCTTAGAGGTTGACCCAACGAGCTAAGCAAGAAAATGCTGCAAAACTATCCTGCGCCACAAAGTCCACACACACACACACTACTATTGTCCACGAGGGAAAGGACATAATGCAGCAGTGCATTTCACACAGGCTGAATAGAAACATCCCTCTGTGCCACACCTTAGAAATATAATATAGTATATATTTACATAAAGGGTGCACACTTACGGCTCTGTCAGCTCCAGTACATGGTTTCTCATTGATGGGACTACAGTCACGGGTGTTTCCCACAAGCGTACACACGGTGAAACATGGGTCCCAAGTCATCACCATCAGTACATCCACAGTTAGGTGGTGGAGGCTGTGCGGGCGCTCATGGGGTGGGGGCTGATCTAGACAGAGAGATTCTTAGTTGATACTGTACTTCCTTATTTACACTTTCATATCTTCAAGTCTTGACTAAAAAGTGACCACAACAAAGTCCTGCTGGATTACCAGGTATCATCAAAGCCGCTGGGAACTTCGCTATACCTTCAAACGCTAGTGGCCAACTCCACATGTTGTCTTCATTTCTATTTATACCTCATCGGCTATTAACAGATTTCTATGCATTTATAACTGGTTCAGCACAGCACAGACTGTCAGGCAGGCTAACGAGGAATTGGTGTGTTTGTTCTATAAAGTATATCATTTAAAATGTTATCAAGGCTGGTAAAGTGAGATTACACAGATTTAAACAAGTTCCTTGATTAATATTTTCCCCAACAACCTTGTCTTGGCATGAGCTGCTAATAAAAGAATAAAGTTTGGAGTCACATTAGAGTGCTTTCTTTCCAATCTGTTGCCATTCACTAGGTTCAAGAAAATTTAGAATTACACACTGAAAATAATATTAGACAACTTCTGGGCTTCATTAAGGGACGTTAATTGAGTCAAGACTGCCATGCAGGTAATTTTCACAAAAAAGTGGTAGAAAGCTCTCTTTTGCAAGTATGAGCAATAGATTAAATACATAGAGGAAGTATTTGAATAATGAATAAAAATAACACAAGATAATGCCCTCTCCTCCATGGTGGTGCCCCCCCACTCCTAAGATGAGACTAATGATTAGAGGCAGACAGCGCAATCATTTTTCTGGCCCTAAATTACCAAACATGTCAAGTCATCTAAAATGTATCCAAATTCCAACAGCGTTGTCCTTATTACCGTGATTTGAAATTGCTCCCGCCTACCTTGCAGGTGTGAAAGGAGCCTCGAGGCAATTGCAGCTCACGTGTTGGTCCAACAAAGGGTGGCTTCGGTGTGGATCAAAATGAACCATAGTTCGGTTCGTTAAAACATCTATGGTTCGTTTACACTGTGAAAACATTTTTGAGTGGTTGGATTGGATGGACTTTTGAACCAATTACAGGAGGTTGAGGCATGCTTGTCACCCATTAAACAAGAGAAGAAGAAAAATAACCAGAAGAGGCCGTGGTAGGAGAAGAAATATTTTAGTACCAAACTGGTCCGGCGTCGAAATCAAATTTAAATGAATAATGATTGTTATTGATATTTGCAGTGCATTCGTTTGAGTAGTGAGCATACTAATGTTTGCGTCTTGATCAAAATACTTTTGTGTAGGCCTTAAGCTTTCAGATCAGAAATAAATAAACAAACAAACAAACAAACAGAGACAAAAAATACAGGCAGCAATATTAATGCATTCCAGTTCAAATATTTGTTTTGTGCAAAGATTTTGAAGGAAAAAAACAAAAACAACACAAATATGTAACCTTGATACACAGAATGAAAAATGGATATTAACACACATTATTAAGTTTTTATTTGAGAGGAAGACCAGGAGACCTTAAGTTGAAATAAGGTTTCAGTGAGACCTGAGTAAAATATCAATAAACTAGTTCACATGGAACACTGTGTCTGGTCAGACCCACGAAAACAAGCATTTCCTAGCGTTTACTTCTGCTTAGGCTTGAATGTGCAATACTCTTTTGTGCGCACATCTAAAAATCTAATTAACTAATGTGTACTTGTTGATTTGCTTTTGGTGAAGTATCCACCATTCAATTACAAGGAGGCTGCTCAACAAATTTCAGAAGAAACACTCACTGGTCAATATAACTGCTGTGTTTTCAAGTTTTTATTTCAAGATAATTAAGATATACACAAAGCCATGCATTTTTCTTTTCTTTTTCTTTTACAGGCTCACAGCAACAAAACAGCGAATCAGGAATCTACAGGAAACTGGAACTGAATAATCAATACAACCATCACATGTCACCCTTTACTTGGGAAAACAAACCTAAAAGATAAAATCCACTATTTCAAGTTTTATTGCAGAACTAGATCCCAATCTCCTTCACATTATTCCTGGTGGTGTCTGCACTTGTTTCCCTCTTTTTAGGCCCCGTGTAGTTTTCTACTTAGCTGTATTTCCTCACAGACTAGAAAACTGGCTGAACAAGATGAAGACAATAAACCCTAATTAAGTTTTGTTAAAGTTCCTGTTTACTGTTATTTAATTACACCTGGATTAGTGTTTCCCTATCGACTGCATTACATATTGCTCAACCTGTCAATCACCTGACACTGAAAAAAACAAACTTAAATTATGTATTCTTATCACTGGCATAAAGCTCAAAAATGTAAGACTTGATAAAATATAAAATAGGTATTATCATTCTGTTATTGAGATAGTGTTAATCAAAGTTATGAGTTTATGTGTCTCAGTCAGTCAGTGCTTCATTTTTCTCACATAACAGTCCTCTTAAAGGTCAGCCTTATTCCAGGGTTTCTTTTACCCATGATGCATGCGTCTTGGCAGAGAATTTATATTCAGCAAATTCAGCCACTCACAACACTCCATGTGTATTCAGATGAACAGTGAATATATCCCAGGCTTTAAGCAGTCAGAAACACATTAATCTTAGTGTACTGTTGACTTTTAATACGCTTTCAGGATAAATGGGCCTTGAGACATATGAATATTTTCCAGAATACTTTGTTGAGAAGCAGCGGGTTTGTAAGCAAGATTTTCCTGTCCACAACAACAACAACAACAACAACAACAACAACAACAACAATGTATGGCACAATCAGCAACTTAAATAATTTCTGTCATGACTAGGTTTCAACCTTCAAACTACCACTATTCCCAATGAGTCTTTTGCATCTGAAATTAGCTATACTGTAGACCACTTTTGTAAATAAAACATACAAGTGCTGAAATAAAAAGCAGGAAAACAATTACATTAACAAAGACATTAATGATAATTAAGGATGCGCACAGTTCCTTAAGGCTGACTCTTTAGCAGAAATAGTCTGGCTAATACTAACAGTGATATTAGCATAATAATAAAAATTTACATAAAATACTTAGCACTCTGGGCTGCAGTCCTCTCCCACTCCAATCAGGAGAGTTTTTTTCTGCAGACATTCTTTATATCGAGCCTCAGAGGAAACCTTATATAGAAATATAATTAAAACACTTACGTTAGCCTGTATGATGACCAGGTACCGTAACTATCCTCACCGTTAGGCCTTTCTCTCAAACGACGGCACCAAACAGTGTCAGGGGATGTCAAAGGTTCTGTTGGCTGTCTAAAACACACACAGTGGAGTCACATACAGGGTTAATTATCCGTTTTCACAGTGGGAGGACTGCAGAGGTTAGGGTAGTGAAGCTGCAGTGGTAGAGGTGACTCCATGTTCCTAAAGGCCTGCCTCAGAGTATGATTCAATATTATCCTGAGGTTACAATGAATGAAAGTGTGTTGGAACAAAGAGATATATAAGAAAGGGTCAAGATGAATCTAGTAAAGTGAGGAGGTAAAAAAAGAAAAGTAGCAAAGAGGCTGAGATTCACCGTATCTTGGCTCATAATATGTTACAGATATGAGACGAAAATCTCCATGCTTTTATATTCTTTAACAATCTTATACTAAGAAAGATTCTTGGAAAATCGAAAAAATAAAGAGAGGTTAAAAGGCTTGTTGTATCTAATCTCATGAAGCAAGTAAACAATACAATCCTCAGCAGTAACTGACTCATCTTATACAATACCTAGTGTGCCTGTTACTGAAGTTAGTTAGTCAACTAAACTCTGACAGAGGAAGAAGTGAGTGACACTAAAACTTAAAGCCTTCATATTTTTACAATATGAAGAAAATGAATCTAATTGCTGATAAAGTAAAATGTGGTCAATGTGATGGATCTCAGAGACGCGGGTTAGTTATCTACATATTATTTTCTTAACCTTTCAGCAGCCTACATAATTCATTTACAACTTGGCTACATCACACTTTGAAGAGTCCAGCAGATGGATGACCCTACCGGGTCTTTTAGGTTGTACTGGATGTTATATTCTATCTGCCGTTGGGACCATCATCGATGTCTATGCTTGTTCCCCAGAAACCAGAAGATGATATGGTTCCCTACTGGCGTCAGCTGAAAACACAAACCAGACAGAGAATTTCAGCATCTTCATCTACAAGCTTACGCTTCCATGTTGTCGGCTTTTCACTCTCTGTACCACTGACATTAAACAACTCCTATCCTCCACTGTTGTGTCTTTGTCTTTTCACGTCTACTGTCGGTATGTGGCAGGGAGGCGAAGGAGGACACATTAAAAATCATTGGCCATAAAGGGATCTTGATACCCACTGTCTCTACAAAACAAACACAAAATGACTTGCAGTTTTATGTTTTATTGTGCTCAAATGGGGCTTGAGAAGGAAGATCAGCATGCAGCTGTTTGCGCAAATAAAATGAAACACAGGCAGCATAGTCCATTGTTCTGTCTATAGTCTGTACTTCAGTCTTACTCCATCTCACTACTGTGCGTAAATATTTGCTTCACCTCATTGCACCATCTCATAAAAGTTTTAGACAAAGTGCAAGAATTGGGTGATGAAAATTAAATGTCGTATGTTAGAGTACTTGTCATAAAGGACAAAAGTATTGACATCTGTACTTTGGTCTTTGATTTTAGTGAATTGAAATAATAGAAAAACAGAAACAATTGAAGCCCTAATGTTGTGGATTTATAAAACAATGAGTCACTGTCGAAATACATTAACCATAGTTTTTCACACGTTCACTTTTCCTGCATTAAATTAACTAGATTAATTGATGATTCTGTTAACAGTAAGTTCAGCTGTTGAAAGAGCATTTTAATGCAAGCAGCTATCAAATTCACATAATTCTAGTCACAATGTCATGCTAATTGTTTGTTTGCTAACTAACATTCATTTCCAGTTAAAACAAATTCAACTTGTACATGAAAACTGATGTGCTGTTCTGTATATGATATGCAACAGCTGGATATACACTATTCATGGTGGCACAAAAGAACAGAACAGAACAAATTATGAAATAATCATGCTCATCTCGAGTTAAAACAAACTTGTAGGTAACATACTTGTTTAATGTTGATATTTTCTACATGAGTAGTAGAAAAACACAATAATTTTATTTTTTTAAAGAAAGATACACATTTAGTCAAACAATCATCATATGTAATATTTTGTGGAAAATCCTTTTTGGTCTATGACTGTTTGAAGTCTTTGACCCACAGACATGAGCAGATGCTTTGTCTGCCAGGCGATGCTCCTCAGGCCTTCCTGCAGCCACATTCAACTCTTGCTTCTTTTTGGGGTCTTTCTGCCTTTAGTCTGGTCTTCAGCAGTGGAATGCAGCTCAATCAGGAGATAAGATGACCCGTTTAGGTTGAGGATCTTCCATCTCTTCACACTGGCTATTTGGCAGCTATGTCCGATGTTTACATTTGCTGTACCACTGAATGATAAAATGTCGTCAATAGGTTTGATGCATTTGGCTGAATCTGAGCACACAGAATGTTCCTATACATCTGCAATTATCTTATTTGCTTCCATCAGTAGTGAAATCGATGATAAATGCCTGTGTGCCAGTTCCACTGGCAGCCACACATCTCAAACCATAACAGAACTACCACCTTTGGGTTTTTGAGGTTGATTTTTGTTTTATTAGTCCATAGAACTGTTCCATAACTATACAGTTTCTTTTGTGTGTTTCTGAACTGCAACCTGGCCTTTCTGTTTTGAGGCCTACCAGGTGTGGAGAATCCTCTGAGGTTGTGGTCATGGTGTCTTCTTTATTGCTGACAAAAAAAAACATATGCGCCTACATCCATGAAGCGTTCCTGGACTGTGCAGTCATAAAGGTTCTCTTCACCATACCGATCCTTTTTTGGCTCATCCACAACACTTGTGCTCCTCAGTCTACCAGGTCATACTGTAGTTTTCCTGTACTCACCCTAATCTCTTAGAGATGTATTGTGCCACCTGTTGACTTTGGCAAACCAAGTCCTTTGATATCCTGTGCGCCAAATGCTGAGCCGACTTGCTGCTGCTCAAAAACATCGGCCTTTGTTTACAATGACTTACAGTTGTGTGCTACTACAAGGACTTCTGATTTTGGCTTTTCCATATAACACAAATTTCGCATATTTACCTTAAAGATATATTAATTCACTTTCTGGGAGAGAAAGAGATATAGATATGCACAAAGATGCTCCAGTTTGACAGGATTTTTTCTGACAGGAACATGATCTGACAGTTGAACACTTTCCACAGTGCCAAGCATAAATTGCTGTGCTGTATTTTTCAACCATTTGCCTTGGGATCTGTGTTGGGTGTCAGAACAGAAGTCTGTCTCCAGGCGGCACAAGAAACATGTGAGATTAAGTTGAATTAGCTGCTGCCATTGATTTGTTACATCATTTCCCTCAGCAGGGTTATCTCTGCCTCCACTAATCAACAATGGTCTTCAGAGCGTCTTATGATGTCACTTTGCCACTTTTGGATCGCTCTAATGAAACAACTCCACATTCAGGAACTGGTGCCAACTCATGAAATCAGCCACAGGATCACCTTATGCCAGCTTTCTGGCCAGAGCTCTCGGTGTGTCCTAGACGTTCTTATAAATAACCATATTGCCTCTCTCTGTGTCTTGATCTCTCTGCCTCACTTTCTTGCACTTAATAATTGTTAGTTATAGACAACTGAAAGAGGGTTTAATGTGGAAGCTGAATGAACTCCTAGGTCACTCTCTCAATATTAAATTTACTGCATTAGGTGGTGCAGGAGTACTGGGGGCAACAAGTGAATTAGACAATAACTGTCTGCCTAATGAGCAGCCTTGCACTTGTATCTGAATAAATCTGCTCCTGCTTTTAAATTATTGCTCACCTCAGAATAAATGTATTCATTTTTTTTAAATTAATACCGTAAACTGACCACATTTGCTTTGGCCCAGTACAGGAATCATATTTTAAAGTTTTTTTTTTGTTTTTCATTTTTTATGATCGATCTCTCTAAATTGTATGGTAGTCGTTGAAGTGAACTGAGGAATTATTTTGATAGGAGTAATGAGAAACGGTGGAGGGCTGGAAGAGGAGGAGGAGGAGGAGGAGGAGGAGGAAGACAACCAGAAATATGAAGTGTGGCAGAGGAAGGTTGAGGGTTGAGAAGGTGATGACATAATGAAAGGAAGGGTGAAGGGGGTGGAGAGGTAGAAGAGGAAAGCTGCAAAAACAGAAGAGAGGCCAAGAGAGGGAAGAGAGAGTTGAGAAGACAGATTGAGTTGGACAGGCTGTGGAGGACTGTGTAGAGATATTCTAGGTCTACCCTAGGTCTGTGCTGGCAGTAGGCTACATGTATCCTTGTCCAGTTTAAGTTTGAACCTCCTCTAGTTGAAGAAGACCCGTGGAAGACACACTAACTGTAAGACTGGCACTGTAAAGACTGTTCTGGAAGCTTCAGAATGAATTTAGATCCTTCCCACTTCGCTGCCCAAAAACTCTGCTTTTCCCCTGCTTACAGTACTGCACCTTTACAATTTTGGACTGACGGCAGAATGCCATAGCCACAATACTATCTGGTAGGTTTTATTTAAAAACACATCGCAGTATTGTGGCTGCTCTTTGCAGCATCAACACATGCCCTCAGGCAGCGCCAGGAAGAAAGCTTGGTACAGTGCAAATCGACTGTATTTGCTGGACTGGACTGTACCGCCCCATTTAACCAAATTCTCCTGTCTCCACCCATGAGTTCTGTACCCGGCAGCAGCACTCCGAGATGAAGTGCATTAAGTAGCTCTTAATTTAGGTGAAAGAGTATTTCTGCCACACTGGGTTCATGGTTTTTGACTTCACTACATCTGTGGCAGGATAAAGTTATGTATCCACCTGTGCCAGGCTACATAGGTGGCCTGGCATGGGTGGTTTATATAGTGACACTACGTGTGTGTGTGTGGTCTAGATATTACTTATGTTGTAGGGACCTAAGTCTGTTTACACAGTCATTATAGGGACTACGTAAATTATCAAACTTTAAGGTGATAACATGTTTAAGGTTAGGTCAAGGGTTAGGGTTAGTAGGTAAGTAGTAGTTAAGGTTAAGGTTTAAGTAAAAAAGTCTCCAGGAAATGAATGAAGTCAATGTAATGTCCCTGAAGTCATAGAGACAAGACTGTGTGTATGTGTATGTGTATGTGGCGTTTACCTCACTGTGGCGACATAATATCTTAGTTGCTGAGCAGCAGGCGCATTGTCGTTAGGTCTCGGTTTCGCGTCTTAGGACCTCATGTAAAATCACTGTGCCTATCAGCTCGTTGGTACTGAACCTGAACCACAATGGACTGAGATATGAGGGGCTGGGAGAGAGAGGAATAAACACAGGGACAGACAGGGATTGTTAGAGTGCTGTACTGTACAGCAGCAATAAATAATTAACAAGAAAATAAAACCAAATAAAAAAGTATTACAAGAGACTGCAAGCTTCTTGTATTACACCTTTTGTGCCAAATGAGATTTAGAAAAACATCTGCTGGATTACTTTACAGAGCAAAACAGCAGGAGGCTGATACAGAGAGGATGGAGCCAAGAAACTTTCTTAAGTTTCTCACAACAGCAAATGCTGGAAAAAGTAAAGAAATTTAGCTTCCACCATATTTATCTTCTGTAGTCAAGTGAAAAAAGAAAACTAGAGCCAAAAGTAAAGAAGTACTGTCTTCATCTGCGAAACAACAGTACATTAAATGTGCTCTCAGTTTTAGAATCAGCAGTACCTGCCACTCGTGTTTTGATCAGGAGACATGCCAGATTCATTAAGATTTCAGTTTCTATCTATCTCAAAATAAGAGGCCAAACCAAGCAGAACAAAATAGAAATTAATGCTAAGATACTGTAAGATAAAACTGAATAGCACAAGAAAAAACAAAAGCAGAATGAACATAGAGAGACAAAAATAAAATAGTTCTGATTGCCTCACATCTCTATCCAGAACCCGTCCAGTTGCTGTTGAGGGTAAAGGGCTTGTTTGGAAGGGTCAGAATCACCCAGTAGTCATGGTTATCCCTTAGGGAAAGAGAGATGAATGCAGTCCCGGACCCTCTGCCACGCCGTTTATCTGCATGTTCTCCACCAACAATGTTCTGGAAAACAATAAAAATACATTCATTACTCCAACAGTGAGAGAGAAAGACACAAAGTCCAGAGTTCCTGGGATCAAACTTTATTAATATGTAAAGAAAATGAAACGATCAGACAGACCCACTGCTCTTCTGTATGTTCATTAAGTTTATAACTGGAAATTATATATGAGTTGTGAGGTCAAGGCAATTATATGGAGAAGCACACAAACAGCAGGGAGAAGAGACAGAGTAAAAAGCATGTAGTTCAGTTAAATTAAATTAAGTAAGGCAGGCTATATATGGGGCTTCTCTGTTTGCCCTCTATATATCAGTACCTGGAATATAAAATAAATCAGCAATTCAGAGAAATAGAGAGAAAGCTGGTCGGCCAGGACACAACAAATGTTCCTAATGACAACGTTTTTCATTTTCATGATTTTCCCAAAAACCTCAGAATAAATAAAGTAAACATTCTAATAAGACCAGACAGTACAGATGGAACAAAACCCAATTCATTTAACACAATCCCAACTCTCTAGCTGGTGAAGCGAGGAAAGCAGGAGGAATACGGAAGACAGACAAGGCGAAGAGAGAGCATCAAGTACAAAAGAAGTGAGACATGGTTTGAATGGAACTATCAACTTTATATTTTCAAGTGATGCATATTATCTCTCAATCAATACAAAGCCAGGAGGAGTTGGACCCAGAGGACAAGGGGTCGAAAGTTTCACAAGAAGAAAGAAAAGGCGGCTGGAGAATCAGATAAAAAGCACCCAGGCACAAACTTCACTGAGTTTTTAAACCATTTTGCATTTATATGTCAAAGTTAACAACATCACCATACAAGAAAGCAGAAGTATGATTAAATCTACTGCTGGATTCTGCTACGATTTCAAGTGCAACTTTGGTGTTAGCTGTAAGTAGTTTTAATTTATACTTACTGAAGTTCACATGCTCATTCTTGTGTTTAATCAGTTTCAGAAACCAGTGTGTGGTTGTCAGGGGTGAAAATACACAGCCATTAAATCAGCCATAATCTGGCAGAAAGGGTCATTTTTAAGTTTACTGGAAATATCATAACAGAAGAGGTGTGAAAAATATGTGAGAAAGAAGAAAAAAACAACAACAAAAAGAAAAAAGTCAAATCACTTGACTCTGTACAGCTCCAAATCATAAGAGACCCATTACCAGGCCCTACACACTGCATTATTAATAACAAAACACTATTATCTGTGTGTGTGAGAGCACAAACCTATCCTTCAGCGCATGACTAAGGTTGTAGCTTTTTAGCCTAAGACATAATTTTGTGTACAACATTATGTTATTAGCTAGTCCTCTGTCACTGTCATCAATGGGCCTACAAACCTCTGTGTAAGAGTGTGTGTGTGTGTGTGTGTGTGTGTGTGTGTGAGTGAGTGAGAGAGAGAGAAAGAGAAACTGAGAGATGTGGAGAGAGAGAAAAGTTTTGGAGGCAAGCAGGATTGTGTTTGCTTACTTTCCTATGTGTGTGCATATGTGTGTATGCTAGAAAATCATACTTCCCCTTCCATGTGCACACATACATCTGCCATCTGCACACGTACAACAATATAAACACATACAACACACACACACACACACACTGAACCATCTCATATCTGATCTGCCAGACATAAAATTGGGTCATGGCCTTCTGTGCTACCATGGAAACCGTGTCAAATGCCTGGCTGTGATTCGCTGATGTTAAATAAACGGGGAAATTTAATGAAATTGGTTTCTTTATATGAAAAATTGGATAGAAAATGGAATTCATTAGGGGAAATTCATTCCTTGCCATCCACTGGCCATCTCTCCCCTCTGGTTTTTCTGCTGCTGTCTTGCAAAATGAGTGAAAAAACACAAGAACACGCAAAAGAAGAAAGAGACAGATAGTGCCTACACCTTGTGTAACTGTATCTAATTTAATTCCATAGACCATCTAGTATAAATGGGCTCTTTTCATAGTGACCTCACTTTATAGGATGTGTGACTGAATACTGCACTCAGCAGCACCTGATTAAATTGACCCATGTGTTAAAGCATACAGGCAGAACGGCGCGAAGCAGCGAGTGCGTGTGCGCCAACGCCAAGAGCAGAGTGAAGGAACTGTCTGACAAAAAGAGCCACAAAGGGCAATTAAACAGCGAGAAAAATGAATAAGATAGCAGAGGAAAGTGAGGCGAGAAAGATTGGGTTGAATGAGAGGGTGATAGAAATAAAGAATAAAGAGAATATTAGGAGAAAACAGAGAGAGAATGAGCATTGTGGCGGCGCATTAATAGAATTTTTACAGGACATTAGCTTAACTGAATGTGGCGACGCTGCTGGAGTGTCAGCTAGGTAAGAGCCATGGACTGAAATGTAATCATCACATCTACCTGCTACTAGGAGAGGGGGAGGGAGAGGGATTCAAGGCGAACACCCGTAGATAGATGGGACAATAGAAGCAGTGAATGCAGGCCCTAAATAAATTGTTTATCTACAGTCTTTGTTAAAGATAAAAACAAGCTTCAGTCGCAGTTGTTTGGCGTTTGTTTCTTCTCTGATAAATCTGCTTGCAGATCTAAGTGGCACTTTAGCGACACCGCCATAACTGAGTGCGACTGAACACATTTATGCTGACAGCAAAAGTAAAGATGTTTGGGTTAATCACGGTTGGCAGAATCCCCCGCCGACAAATTAAGGCACCCTAATGTGGAACTTATTCGGTCTCAAAACATTGGTTTGAAATTGGTTATGACACAGACTTTACAGAGAAAATAACTGAGTGATTTTGCTCGACCTCCACAATCTGGATGAAAGGAGTAACCCTTGCCCAGCATTACTTGATATCTTATGATTATAAATCAACAGAATTTCAGTCCATTAATTTCATGCATTGTAAGATTAAATACAGCATTTAATAAAAATCTGAAACCATGAAATTGTGGAAGTGTAATTTTTTTGGAGTTACAGCTCAGTCAGGAAAAATCGGCTGCACCCTACAAGACTGCAGACACCAGTCATTAGCGGCCCTGGGTCGGTCCGTTGTCGGCCCATTCCACTCAGGACGCGCTTGTGACAATTTATGGAGACGAATTAAAGTTAATTTCATATTGTGAAGCAGAGGCTTGTTTGATTTTACCCTCCTTTGTCAAAGTAAAGTTTATTGCAGGGTGGCTAATAACTGTAGTTAGTAAAGCAACTAAAGTGGAAGCTCGGTCAGACTTTTAGCTACTACATTTTGCGTCGTAGTGTAAGGAATAATGGAGGATATTTACAGGAATAGAATAGAATAATACTATTACATGCATTTTGTATGCTGACATAGCTTATACTATCTGATAAATGATACATATAATGCATCAGGGAAAGGTTATTGTGTATATGTTATTTTGCTGAACTGGAATTACTGATGTTTCTAAATGTGTGTGTCTGCCTCTCCATCTGTCTGTCCCACTCCCCATTCACACATACATCCACTCATTCTAAACACCCTTTTACTACATATTATTATTAAAATCACACTCCTAATTTCAATATTATCTTCTTTTATGACATTTCCCTGGGCAAAAAAAAAATAAAAAAAATACATAAATCGCTAACTTGTATCTTCTTACTCGCTCTCACTCCCTCTCTCCCTCCCCCCCTTTTCATTCCTCAAGCCTCACTCCCTTTTGCTAACACCAACCCAAGATAATCACCCTAAAGCTAGATTCTCTATTAAATCCGTAACACTATTTCACAGCCACAGAGCAATACACAGCATTATGCATACAAACTATTCCAATTCTAAATTATTCTTCAACAACCCTGTTAGGAAGATTAGCGCTCTAACAGGCAAAAACACACACTTGTACATACAGGACATAAACAACGTGAGGCACACACATTGTTGTTAGACAATAACACAGAGAAATAAACACACTTATGTATATGTCCACATATGGCCATGTTCACACACATTGTAGCTGCCCCAGTTTTTACTGTAATATCACTCTATTGCACAACACTCCATTAAACACATAATACAATTTTACAATCAAATCTATTTCATTATCAACACAAATGGCCAAAGTGGCGTTTTTTTCTGGAAACTGTATCATTGCCACACATGCAAAATTACACAAAAGAATACATTTTAGCTCCCTCAGCTAGTGTGCAAGGCTAAACTCCAACTGTGACATCATGAACTGAAGCAAACTTCAGTGAACACGAGCGTGTCAGTGCAAGGGTATAAGGGCATACCCCCCTTACTTTTCAAATTTCTATTTTTGTCCCCTCACTTCTACAGTTTGAGCTGGATAACTCACTTAAATCTCTCCGAACAAGATCTTCTTATTGTCCAGCTGTTGGATTCCAGATGAGCGGATTGGGAGGTGATAAGAATGTTGATATGCTCACCTGTGTAGCCTTATATTGTGTGTGCTCACAGCAATAAGCTTAACAGCACCTTGTAACTGCCCTGCGTTTCGCCTCCCAGGCTACATACAGGCTCCTGCTCGCTGCCTCTGATAAGCGGAGGTTGTACAGTACCTGCAGGCTGAGAGTGTGACCTGCAGACACTACTCAGGGCAGAAAAACACTTCAAACTCCTCTGCGTGTTTTTAGAATGAAAAATACAACTTTTCAAAGACAGATTAAACAATTTAATGTATGTTTCTGATATTAACTTTTCTCTTAAAGTACACTACTGAAGATTAATCAAATAGATGATGCACATACAATAATTATCATAAAGCATGAGGTCTTTATCAACAAAAACTAATTATCATTTTAGGTTAGTGTATTATGCTACAGCTATTTACATGGTATTTATACCTTTTATTATAATACCATTAATTGATTTGAAAAATTTCCAGAATAATATGTTTTGATTATATAGATGTCAATGGTAATGAGCTAAAAACATGTTAACCTGCTTCAGAGTGAGAGAAAGTCACAGTACTGCCCATAATATAATAATTCATATAAGACTGGAAGTGCTGTAAATGATGAATAAATCTCATTTTTATTGTCATGGACGGCCAACGTGGGTGGTGAGTGGCAAATGCAAAACAAAGTCCTACATGTAATTACAGGTATCGGGCTGATGTGAATACCCAGGGAACAGAATAACAGTAAAAATGGAAAATGGTAGGAATAAGAGTATGGAAAGCTTAATAGGATGCATTAAGCCATCAGCAACAGATACAAAAATGCCAGCTGAGCAGATGGAAGGCACTACTCTCCTCTGTGTCTGGTGTTGCTATGCTAATCTCTTTTTATGTCAGTTAGGATTACTGTGATCAGGTCTCACAATTTATAACTTTGTTGAAAAGCAGACATGGCAAACATTATGACAGGTCCCCGTTTCTGTACAGTAATCTATAGGCTGAAGATAAGAGTGTGATTTAACTGAGTGGACCAACTTGTCTGTGTATATTTTACCTTCCCCCATAAGATTTAGTGGCCCTCCTCCAGGCCAACATAAGCCTTAATTTACTTGTGATTAAAGTGAGGATTAAACTCATCAATTAAAATGTGACCCCTCCTCTGAACTTCAGAAAAATTATGTTCATATACACACACAAGCCTGCACTAAGACACACTTCTGAGCAGACTCTGGGATTGTGTGTTCAGTTATATTCCTCTGAACAGACTAAATGTTCCAACCATCAAACCAGGAGCTACTAATTAGTGTATACAGTTTGAGCTCACTAAACAAACTGAGGATATTTCCTTTGGTGCTCAGATAAAAGGTTTTCTGAAAACTCTGGCAGCCTTATTTTTGTTTCGTCAGATGGTTCAAGGTGGCAGAGGAAGAGAAGAGAAGAGAAGAGAAGAGAAGAGAAGAGAAGAGAAGAGAAGAGAAGAGAAGAAAAAAATAGCTATTTGTCTTAAATATTCAAATTAGGAGTTCCGGTCCAATAAATATCTGGATGCTACCATTTTTCAAAGACTTCTTTGGAAAACAACCACTTGACATACAACGTCATGGTCCGGGAAACCAAAATGAACTTGGACTTAGCCTAGCTTAGCATAAAGACTCAAAACAGAGGCAAACAGCCAGGTCTGCTCTGTCCAAAGGTAACAAAATCTGCCTACCAGTACCTCTAAAACAAGCAAATTATAGCATCTTATATCTCATTCAACCTGTGCAAAAAATTAAAGTGTAAAAATATATTAATATTACATTTTTGGTTTAATAGGGTATTGTGTGTGGGACTATTTCTTGGTTCAGAGCAGTGACTTCCTGTCAGATTCAACAAATGAGACATGGCATGTTAATTTGTAAGCTTTAGAGGTGCTGGTTGGTAATCTTTGTTGTCTTTGTACTGATGCGGACAAGCTGTTTCCCCCATGTGTCCAGTGTTTATCCTAAGCTAATGCTGTGCTCCATTTAGATCAGAAGTTGGAGATTGAAATTGGGAGTGACGTCACACCTATGAGTTGACTGTGTTCCAGTTAAGAAGTCAGAAAAACATGGACGCTCACAGAGCCTTTATGGTTGTTCTCTTGAGGTGTAGACAACTTCCAAACTAATATGCACTGCATCTGAAGAAATCATCAGCTGTTAACATTAGATTTTAATGCAAACACTTAAGAAAGTTCTTAAAAAGCTTTCAAATTTAACTGCTCGAAAAAACATTAACATTAAGCCATGAACGTGAACCAATTCAACATATCCAAGACTAGCCACTGTCACTGCTAGCCATTGTTAGGAATACCAGTTAATAACAACGCTCTATGTGGTATTCTGCACATACAAACAGCATAGCAACATGTCCACAGATAAAAAACAGTACCATGTGCAAGACTGACCTGCTAAAAAAATAACCGTAAAATTAGCAGAGTGGTCACTACTATTAATGTGCGTGGCTGCCATCTTGAAGTCTTATCTCAGGGCTGGTAAGGTTGCTTTGACTTTCCGAGTTGGAAATCTGACTTCGGGGGGCGTTCCAGTTGAAACTTCCGACTAGGAACTAAGAAATTGCGACTTCTGAGTACAACTGGAATGCACCACAAGCTAACGGACTACCTGCCCTAGCTTCATATTTACACAATCTTCCAATCCAACTCTGAGCAACAGAGCAAATAGGCATATTTCCCAAAATGTCAATCTATTCCTTTAAGCAAGCTGTCTTATGAATGGCAAAAGTGTATAGCACAGAAAGAAGCAGAGACACTCACAGGTCTTTGTTGTTTACGCTCACATACAATGATGCGGCTCAAATTGAATGACCTAATGTCTTACCCACTGCTACAGGGATCACACTCCAGCTATGACACTGGTGGTACACACCTAATGAATATGAATGAGTGCAGGGTACCTGCCATGCCAATCAACAGCAGCTGAAAAGGTCAAGATCATCTAACAGTATTTGTTTAAGGTATGGTAAAAGGAGATGATCATCTTAAAAATTTAAATTCTAACTAAGTGTTCCCTCATCACGCCTGAGGTGACAGAAATCCTTTAACATATTAAGAATGAAGTGTAGAATTAAGAAGTAAAGCAGATGGATTCTTTACCATTGGGACTCTCTTCATCTATGGCAACGATGGTAGCAGGAGGACCCGACCGAGACAGTTTACATTCTGGCAGGGAGAAAAAGAAAAAAACGTATACAGTTAGCGTGGATACACTGTGGAGTTTCACCCCTTTACATCCATTTTAGAAAAGCCTGAAATGTAAAACTTAATTGTGAAACATATAAATGTATGAATGATGTCACTTGAAAAATGTTTTTTCAAAAAAAAAAACAACAACAACAACAACAAATCAGTAGCTTCTCCAATCACTCTATAAGAGTGTCACTTTTTGAAATGGAACTGTTCTCTGCCAGCACAGTGCATTATATACTGTTTATATATATATATATATATGTGTGTGTGTGTGTGTGTGTGTGTGTGTGTGTATCACAGTTGGAGAGAGTGGTTAAGAGAGGCGACAACAAAGCAATGAAAGGAGAGAGGGTGAAAATAGGGTGGAGTGAGTGGAGAAAAGGACTGAGGTGTAAGGGGTTAGCTGACAAAAGAAAATGATGATGGACAGGAAAGAGATTCTTTTTCAAGACAGAGACAAAGACAAATTGAAAAAATAAACCAACAAAATATAGAAAGTAAAATCCATGGCTAAGACAGGCTGTGAGGGTGACACATATGTAGCGGTTTATGTCATGTAAATCTATATTTTCCATCGTTGACAACGGACATAACACCCTAGAAGCATCTCAGCGGGGGTTAGCGGAGGTTAATAAACTACCACAGTGACTGAACACACAGTTAACAGAGGAGGAGAGAGGAGATAGTTCTTACCCTCATATTGCCAGTCTGCAGAAAGTAACAACCACGTCCCACCAGGAAGAAGGGCAGAGGAGAAGGAAGGACACAGCCAAGGGAAAATAGGAAGAAGGAAAGAGCAGAGGAAAAAATTCATGAAAGATAAGACTTAACCTTCGTAGAAAAAAAAGAGCAGAGTCAAAGATGAAATGCAGTGAGCAAGTTTTGAAAAAGACGGGAGCAGAGACACAGAGTACAAGCAAATAAGAACTGCGCTGTAACATGTGTGTGTATGTGTTTGCGTGTAGGGTACACCAATGTTGATGTGTTTATCTCTACAAGCTTTTCCACCTCCATTCAAAGCCACCACCCACACTTACTGTATTACCGTGTGGAGGCTTTAAATGGTCCCCATTCAGTAGGAAAAACAGTAACGACATTTAAGGATTCTCCCTTATCCCTCCGTCCTTGCCAGGATACGGAAATACAAGAACACCCATGATCACCAGACGGGGCAATGTTATTGTACGGCTCTCGAGGACGGTTGGGAAAAATCCCACAGGAAGGCTGGAAGACGGATATCTGCTCACCTAGAAAATAGACTTCATGGAACAATGATCACACTCTCTCTCGGTCTCTCTCCTCCCTGTCTCACTCTCTGTCTCTCTCTCTCTCTCTCTTCCCCTTCATGATTAAGCTTTACAACTGTGTGACATCATAGATTATCTCAGGATTCATTGGTATTGTTTCCTGTTTCTTGCCAGGGGGAGACGGTATTGAATGTTCCCAAATATAGATTAAACAGTCCTAGGGCTCTGAATTAGCTTATCTTAGTGCTGAAAATGATTGGTTTTCCAATTTGTCATAGTGACAAGGAGGCAAAGAATGTTTTCTTAGCACATAGGCGTGCTGATTTAAAACTGACCCCTCAGACCAAACACTGGATTACCTTTACTTACAATGTTCTTTTTTTTACCAATCCAGGGAATGTTATAATCTTTAGTAAAAGTGAGAAGGTTTGGTTGGATGGCAAAATATACACAGCGCAGGACTTTAACACTAAAGACTAAGATTTGTCTCCTGCGTCCTACATGTTGTCAGGTTTAGATGAGTAAATGCTGGCTAGTGGAGATGGCAGCTTCCAGTCTTTACGCTAAGATAAGCTCCATGCTTAATGCAGTCATGAGAGTGGTGTGTTAGCTCATCTAACTCTAAGAAAGAATATAAAAAGCTATTTTCCAAGCTGTCAAATTATTTCTTTATAGTCAGGGGTGTGCTATTCAACAAAGCCAAGACTCCCTCCAACAAAGTGATTTGAGTTGTCATAACTTAAAAAAACATAACTTAAAAAATACTAATCATACTTTATGTACCAGGATCTGATATTTCAGGGAAAACAAGTTAACTATGTTAACAGTGAACATTCTGCAGATGCATATACTGTATATACTGTATATACATTCAGGGCACGTTTCTTTGTTGTGCTGAAAAATTCCAAGTCAGCTTTATTTTCTCTACAACACATATTCACTAATTCCAATTTATTTTTATGAAACTCAATTGCAATGCAAGATTCCCTTGTGTTAAGTTTTATGTTTCCTTGCAATAATTTTGGGTTCACTTGCAATAAATTTTGTTGTCCTTCACATTAAGTTTTGTGTACCTTGCATTACATTTCGCATTCCCTCTGATCTATAGAGAAAGGCCTGGCTGTATTATGAAATAGCAGTATGTATAATGTTATAGACTGGTGCTGATTGTCACCACAGTCGGAGTGGGTGCACCCTCAGCAGTGACTGGCTCAGGCCAGTCAACTGAGTTAACTCAGCTCCGTAGTGTGACAGCTTCAGCCACCACAGCCAGACAGAGCAGCAGCTGTGCTCACAGCCTGTGGCTGTATACTGTTGGAGCTCAGCCTTTTGAAAGGAGTAATGAGCAATAAATGCATCATGTTAAGTGTCACAGCGTCTCTCCTTTCTCTAGTAGCTGCAGAGCATTCCACTAAACTGGCAGTTTATTAAAACTGGACTGGACCAACATACTAGCTGTTCATATGGATCAGCTGGAGTGCAAAGTACATTGCGAGAGAACGTATACACTCAATGCGAGGTAATTCAAAAGTACTGCAAGGGAACAGAAAAGTAGTTCTGTAAAAAAAAAAAATTAATTAACATAAATGAGGAGACAGTGTTGTGCCAGGCACTTCCTTTTAGAGCCTCATGTGTGGGAGGTTAATGCCACCTCTAGTTCCACCTCTCTGAGCAGGTTCCCCAACCAACCAACAGAAGTTATTAATGAAGTGACCACAACAAACAAGGCCCAATTGCTTGTGCATTCATCCACCGTCCATGTCAGGTCTCAGCGGCGGTGGGAGAGAATTTTACCTCTTCGCCCTTTCAAGGCTTTTTCTCCGGGTGCATCTCAGGTTAGCAATCCAGAAAGACGCATGAGCCATGGAACAATAGTCAGTAGTTACATCACACTCTACCAGCTGGCTTGTGTGTGTGTGTGTGTGTGTGTGCGCGTGTGTGTGGTATCGGCAGATGACAGATGTGTATCCCCTGCATGACTGGCTTTTTATCCTTCAGTGTAAGCTGATGCCCCTCATCTATTACTAACCAGCCATTTGTTCTCTATGGGGCGTCTCCGTCTCCCCCTCTTTCTCTCCCCTTGGTCTCTTCCCCTCTCTGTCTCTTCTCATCCACCTCCCCCCTCTCCACCTGTCTGTATACTTTCCCCCCTCAAATGCTAAAAATTAAATGGGATGAAACAGTTAACAGCCTGGGTTGTGATGCAAAGAGACAGATGAACACGATGAGATGTGGAAATGAAATGGGCTGAAACTGAATACCCTGAATACAGGTAACGCTAATTTAAAGTCCAATCTCTCTGTGTCTACAGGAAATCTGAAGAAATTGCAGGCACTTTCCTTCAAGTATTATCTTGATTAAAACAAATGTGCCCATGTAATTCGACAAAAGTTCGACTGGTTTCATCTTTTTTGGTTAATTAAGTTGCCACATGCTGTTAGCAGGTCCCAAATTAAATCATGGACTGTTTTCTCTGTATGACAGTTAACTCTTACTGAAGGAAACCCCACCAAAGAGGGAAATTCAGGATGAAATGCAGAGTGTGACTGCACAGGGATGCAAATATTCTGCTCCTCTTTCAAACGGTCACGGTCATATATCTTCACAAGAGTACACTTGTTTGTATGAGATATCCAATAAAAGCTTTCCTATAGTTAGCATCCTCTTGTTTGCAGGTACTTATCCCCCCTTAAGTGTCCACTCATGCTCACTCTCAAAAGTTTACTTGTGCATTTCTTCCCTCATTGATATGTACTTGTCTTCCTGCGAGCACTCACTTATTCTCCAATAAGCGTGCGCTCGTGCTCTCTCCTCTTTCAAAGTTTCTGGGGAAAAAAAAAAATCACTGAAATGACTTTGTGCATGAGCAAGCGAATAAATCCATCTAATGCCAGGTTTCTGTCAAGCTGATGAAAAGCTCCGCTGAGAGCTGTGTGAGGGGAATGGGGGGTGAAGCATGCACAAGGTGTGGACCACATTAAAAAAAAGACTTAGAACTTTGAAATAGACCTCTCTGTTCAGACAATATCACAGGCAGTCAATGAGAAAAGCTCGCTCCGTTTCAGATTTATCATCCGTCCAGTGCCTCTTTATTTAAACCTGGTGTGTTTCAATCAATATCCTCCTTATTTACTATTCAAATTCTTTCCATCTAAATTTGGCAGGCAGAATAAGCAGGTACAGGTTGCCAAGTGTGGCAGGAATAAAAAGAACAAAGTTGACTAAAGAAGAAGAAGAAGAAGAGAGAGAGGTGTGTGTGACTGCAACTGAAGACTACAGCAATCACCACCAGAGTCCACACAGGCTTGAGCTCAGTGAAAATTAACAATTGTTGTTCAGTATACACAGACGCAGAGCTTAGCAACTGTCTCCATGACACACACACGCACGCATGCTGTTTAGGAGCCAACACAACTCCATGTGCACATTCATGTCGATTTACACAGTTTACACAGCTGAGCCCGTATGCCTGTCCGCACCTTCACGCTCACACATGCTAGAGTTACCATAAAATATACATGCTGAGCCTGTGACTCAGTGAGGGCACCTGGGCAACGCTGATTGTGTGTTTGTGTGTGTGTTTGTGTTGAGCCAGGATTCATTGCTCTTGGAGTCACTCACAGAGAAAAGCTGTCACACTGCTTACAACAAAAGAAGTAATATCGGCCTTTAATGGTTTTGCCACAGTATTAAAGGAATAGTTCAACATTCCTTCAGCCTCCTTAAAACCAAACAACAAATTTTTGTTTGTGCACTTCGGTTTCTGTATGGATTAAAAACACGATATGACATTTTGATTAGTGGGCTTCAGCACCAGGTTTTGAACATAGCCACTCTAGCTATTTGTCTCTGTTTCCAGTGTTTATGCTAAGCTAAGCTAATCAGTTGCTGGCTTTAGCCTCATGTTTAACTGACAGATATAACTACTTGTTTTCCGTGGGTTTGTCTATACCTCTCTACCATACGTCTTCCGAAGAATTTGTGAAGAAAAGATTTGCATGTATCTAACGTATTTGTGGCATAGCAATAGCAATGGAACATAATGGGGTAAAGGAAAGTCTATTAAATCTCTAGGAAAGCTCAGGTGGATCAGAGGCACGCGTTAGGGAAGAAAATTAGAATACTAATCATGGCTGCAGTACATATAATCCAATAAGAAATTAGCATGTGAGTGTCAGTATCAGATGACAGGGACGAGCATGAAGTACTGGCCAGCCGAGGACGCTTTCTTCCCAAATGACTGCGGAGAATATCACAGGCATCCCTGCTCCATCTGAGCCATCACACTGGCCTGCCTCCACTGAAATAATTGACTCATTTCATCTGATGATGTTTCAGATTGGGCCTGTGACTGATGCACTGTGAGCCCATTTCACAAGACAGAAAAAATAGCAGGCGGTCTTTTGAAGATAACAATGTTCTGTATTCAGTGTTTTTTTATCCAATAGAGAGTGGGTGGAAGATCATTTTTGTAAAAGTGGTCAAGTAAAACAAACAAACTTGAAGCAGTTGTTGGGGGAAGCTCTTATTCGCTGTCTTGCTGAGAGCTAGAAGAGAGGAGTGTTTCCATTCTCATGTCTGTGCGGTAAATATGAAGCTACAGGCAGCAACCAGTTAGCTTAGCTTAGTATAAACACTTGAAACACAGGGAAATAGCTAGTGTGGCTCTGTCCAAGAGTAACAAAATCCTCCTAGAGTCCACTAATTAACATATTAATTCTTTATTAGACCAGTAATGGGTATATACTGACTGCTTTGCTGACACTGAATATATGTTGACACAGTATCCACAGTATATACCAGTTAGAGAGTTAGAGGTAATAGTGTTGTGCAGTGACTGCTAACTTTCTAATTTCAGGCAAAGCATTTTCTCTCTAATATGAGTGCAAAGCAGATTCTGAAAACCTTTAATCAAATTTTTACCATGACATATTGTGAAAAAATTGTGCTCATTTGGGTTGAAGTTGTACTCGACTGCATTCTGCTTGTTACCATCTGTTAAATACTCGGTTGGCTACCTTGCCTGGAGTCTAGATTGCGAATGGGAAAACCCAGTGATGGTGAACTCCAAAATATGCTGGAAGAACATGTGAACATACTGTAGCAATCAAGGCAAACGGACGTTATTTCAAGAGACGTCTGCGTCGATGAGAGACGTCTACGTCGATCAGACTTCTGAAAAGATTTCTCTCTTAAAGGAGAGAGGAGTTTTGGAAAAGCTGTGTTTCCACTGCTTTGACTGATGGCCACAGAATCTGGATCTGGCACACTCAAAAAATGGCAAAGTAAACATTATTGTATTTATGATGAAAGTGTCCGCTCTCGTGAGACAGAGTGAGGTGACACGGATAATATAACAGGAGAGCCATTTGGAGGAGTCTGTCAGGAAATATGCAGTTGATTCAAAGTGAGATATCTTGAGATGTCACTGCGAAGAATTCCAGCCATTAGCTATACTGCTTATCCTTTGAGGGTTGCAAGGGGCTGGAGCCAATCACAGCTAACACTGGGGCGAGAGGCGGGGTAAACCCTAGACAGGTTGCCAGTCTATCACAGGGCCGACATATAGAGACAAACAACCATTCGCCCTCACAGGCACACATTTAGAGTCACCAATCAATCTAACGTGCATGTCTTTGGACTGTGGGAGGAAGCTGAAGCACCTAGAGGAAACCCAGGCAGGCACGGGGACAACAGACAGGCCCCCAGCCGAACTGGGTCTCCAACCCAGAGCCTCCTTGCTGTGAGGCAACAGTGCTAACCACTTATGCCACTGTGCCACCCACCATTTGGAATACTCTTTTAAATATGCTGCTAAATATGCATTAAAAACTGTCTCTTTCACAAGCGAACAATAAAATTAATGAGGATTAATGGCATCACAGTGACCTAATATTGTGAACAACATGTATATAAGCGTTTGTATGTGTGTAGAAGAATGTGTGGGTGCGCAGCCGTTAATAGTGCTCCACAGAGTTTGTGAGTTAATTACACATTGGGCTTTTCTGATTATAACTTAATTAATATGCAAAGAGCCATTTTGAGATAATTTACTTATTAAAAGCACATTACTATGTACACTATGTAAATGAAAATGTTAAAACAAGAAGCTACACTAGTAATTTCTTTTATTCATTCTAACCTTGGTGTCTGTCAGCTCACGACACATAAAGCTTTTCAGTCCATGCACTGGAAAGTTTTGGCACCTAATTGACTGGCTGGCTGACAGCCTCGACTTCTAAAAATATATAACACGGTCTTTCAAACAAGAGAGATGTGGTAGTAAAAGGATGAAATACAGGTGCAGACAGATACGAGAAAGTGTGTTTTTTCCTCTAAAAGTTCTCATGTGTCATGTCCTTTTTAAGCTTCCATCAGCAGGTACAACAATCC